>JANEYF010001659.1:0-90000 GCA_029963845.1 Rhamnusium bicolor
CCAAATTCCAAAATCATCAATTTTCAAGAATTTAGTTCAAAGCCGGAACAATCGCATAGAATCGCGTTGAATTCGGTTAGAATTATTTAAGTTTTAGTTCATATTTTAAGAAGTGTGTAAAGTAGATGGCGCTACTCGCTAGAGATATCAAAGAGGTCACAGTGGTATGAATACTTGAACAGTGTATCGGTCATGCGGGTACTTTGATTGTAACATCATACACACCATTTTTAAATTTAAGTTTCAAACGTCATGATATGACGTGTAGAATCCAATAATACTGATGAAAAAATATTGTGACATCGAGTGTATGAGGTCATAATATTTGGAGAGGTCAGTGTACACGCTGAGGTACACACAAGAGGTCATAGTGAATAGTAAACAAGAACACACACACACACACACACACACACACACACACACACACACACAGACATCATTCGGAAAAGTCAGAATGGATTTAGAAGAGTTCAAAACGTATAAATCAATCAAAATCTCGAAGTCAAAAAAATCACGATTACTATATTTCCTTATAAATGTATAAGAAAGTAAAAATATACTGAATATACTGTTTATAATATGTTATTATTTGTTAATAATCGATGTGGATGAAAATGTAATTCTCATTGAGTTCCGAAACCAGTCCCAATAAAATTTGAATGTGAGATTTATTGGCTTTTACATTAATTATTTCTGCGATCGAAAATAAAAATGTAGGCAAATAATTACTTGAAATCTATAAAAAATGTTGGCTTGTTGTCAAAATTAATGATTTTGGCCATTACATTTCATCCCTGCAATTTTATAACATAACGTTTGGTGATGTCTAATATGACCAAATGCTCATTTAAATCAATTTTTGTTTAGGAACATTTTTGACACCACATTTATAAATAATACTTTTAAAACTTTGACAATATATTCAAATGGAATACGTATTCATATTCTATAATTTGTAGTTTATATCTGTTTCTGAATAAAATCAATTCTCAAGAAATTCATCTTATGTTGTCATCAAGTTAATAGCTAATATTGTTAATTATTGTCTGAATAGCTACTTGATATTATTGAATTTTACTTAAATATCGATAATTTAACAATCTTATCTCTAAATTGCTGTTAACGCTATTAATGATTAATTCGGATTGGTCAATGTATTTTTAAAGAAATATAAAAATTTGGGTAATTCCTTAGTACCAAAAGTATTAAAAGTATGGAAGTATTTTACTCGATACCTAAAGAATATTTCGTTAAACTTAAAAACTTGATAAGTTAAATGAACTTGTAATATCTTGAGTAGCAACTTTTAATAATGCTTACATTGATTAATGAACTCGTTAAAAGGAGCTGCTTACAATTTTCTAATCTTCGAGATTATTAAATGTAAAGGAGCGTGAACCTTTAATTATAATTATATTCACTAATAAGAATCAAATTGAAACTAATGAAAAATTTTAACAAGTTGAATTGAGGAAGGTTAATTGGAGGCGATTTAAATTTGTGTAAACTTGAACCATCTTGTAGTTGTAGATTATGTTGGTTTATTGTCGTTTTCTCTTCATATCTGTGTCATGTTTATATTCTTATTGATAAATTTCAAAACTTCATTATGAAATGTTCGTCTATTATCTTACCCCTTACAGTTATTAGTGATTATCCTTTTATTAGCATATAGGTTAATATATTTCCACCCTAATTATTAATACATAGTGTTCGGATATCGGCAGGTTATACCAATGCCATCTGCAGGAATCTTGATAAGAAATACAAGTTTATGTCATGTGAATTTGTTTACATTGTACAAATTTTTATATAACCAGATATAACCTAATTTTTGTATGCATTTTCATTAATTTCATTAATTTACGTAGTTCAAAAACCTTATATCCTATAAACCTATATATCTGAAAGAATTAGTTCGATTATAAATGATGTCAAAATTAGTGGGTAGTAATTTGGACAATAATAGATACGTATATTATAATTGACCGGTTTCGATCATATATTGACCTTCTTCAGAATCTGCAATATATTTTTACAGTTTAATTAAATTAATTAATAAAACATGAAAACACTTACCAATTATACACGCAGCCAATAGGCAAAGTCAAAATGGAAATAATTTTCATATGTACACAATTACACATTTACACAAATTAAAAATTCTTTAGAAATAACTTCTAAATATAAAACAGTGACTATACTTTATACTATTTGTCAAAACAATGGACTTCTAGTTTAAAGGTAAAACATTTTTATTACAAGTTTTTTATATTATATTTTTTACATATCCTAAGAAGATTAAAAAAGGAGATGCTATACATAATGATTAAATTATTTTTTTAAATTAAAAGCTTTTTTAATACGTTTTTATATAATACACTTAAATTGTCAATGTCTGTTTTTAAATTTATACAATTGTCTGTTTTATTAATATGTATTATTTCTAATAGCAATCTTTTACTTAAATTTCTTTCATCGTGTATTTGTACCTTATCAAAAAGGAAATTATGTTCATAATATATTGCATGGGTAGAGAGTGCTGAGGATTCTTTATTCATAGGTATATCACAATTATGATTATATATTCTTGATTTTACCCATTACTTCGACTGCCCAATGTAACTAATCCCACACTGGCACGGGATCTTATAAACAACATTAGATGTTAGTTCTTTTGGACACTTATCCATACATTAAGGAATTATTGTTACAAAATATAATATTTGTTTGTTCATCATTTAGCTTATTTTTTAAATTTGGTGACAATCCTTTAACAGATTTATTTAGCATACAATGGCTTAATATACACAGAATTTAGAGTGTATTTACAATCTCATTTATACAAGGCATTTCCAAAGAAATATAAATTGTGATGTAAATATATAATCTACACTCTAGCAAGACAGATTTTTAGATACAGATGAAAAACCCAATTTTCCACAAAGATAATCATCAGAAAAACAAAATGTTGCTGATTCCAAATAACTCCTAGATATTTTATTTTAGGGAATATTTAATTTTTTTAGACACACATTTATGTCGCTGTATATTTTTGGCAGATGTATTCAGATCATATCTACAACTATTCTGTTTTATTAAAATATAATTTTAGTTCATTAATACATTACCTACCGTAATTAATCAAAATTTCAAGATTCTCATTTAATATTTTTTCTAGTTCCTCGAATTCGTAACAACCTGACACAGATATTCGTGTTTCATTAGCAAAAAACTAATAAACCGTTTATTAAGAATTTGCGCTATAAATTTGTAAAGAAAATAAGACAGAGAATTATGGCGAAAATTCACCATCAACCCCTTTGTAATTATCCCAACTAATCATGATATTTAGATAAAAATTTAACAAAATAACATTATGAAATTAATAAATGGTCCAAATTTAATTTGACGTTTCGAATTTATAAGCAAATAACTATATTGTACTTACCCCTTCGAAGGATTGTAGTTCCCTTATAAACTCACTTATGGCAAATGTTTATGTAACAAAACTCAACTTATTTTTTATAATTCTATCACCCTCTTGAAAGATGGTACTTAATTATGGGACACCCTGTATATGCTTCAAGTTTATTCAACCCTTCCGCCCTATAAATGGCCCGCAAATAATAGATCTTCAAGTTACGTTGTGTTAAAAATAATTGCCTATATATTGTTTTACATAAATCTAATAATAACCCGTCGCCGCCGGGCTGAAATTATCAGTGCTTAATTAAAAAATATGGATTAACAAAACGAAAGCACCAATATTATTTAAAAAACGACTAAACTTTTCATAAAATGACTAATTTGTAATTCGTCTACAACATACACATATTTTAAAATTTATACGGTAATATTTATACTTTCAATTTATATTCTTAAAATTACTCATTATTGGTTCTTGTTTCTGCAAAACAATATCTTACACCTATACTAAAATCAATATGTTTTATGTTTGCATAATATAACAGTTTTCACTTACCTTTCGGCATTACAAGTAAATGAATAAAACTTTTCATTACTACAATGATTTTTATTTGTATACCATTTATATGATCAAACCATTCCCCATTTTTTCTTATCGTTCCCCATTTTAAAATAAAATAAAATGCATACAATTGTCACAGTAAACCAATTACGCGTAAAGCACTTACACCACGAGTTATTTTTTATTTCGCTGATAACATACACGCCGCTCTGACGGCCACTACTATACTGATGCTTTTCAGAATAACGTTTGATAGTAACGGCTCTTGAAGGTCTCCGGCGACGAGGCCTAGCAACAAGGAGAGATAAGCTACTGATTATACTTTGTAGTAAATGATACAAATTTGTTAAGTCAGCTACAAAACGCTTCACTGAACTTCCTCAGATTATTAACATGTTAGAGTGAAAAACTATCTCAGTGATTCCATTTTCCTCCTTCGCAAAGCGAATAAACGGTGTTTCAGAACCATTTGGCAGTCTGTTGCAACTTAAACTATCACAAATTTTAAAATTAAATCAAAATTTCAGTGTTCTTGAACAGCACATATTTTTAGAATTCTCAGATAGTAATGCATATTTATACATTTGCTCCATTGATAACTTGTTCCGTAGAACGTTCATTTTCTGAATTCAAAGATATATTGACCAGTAAGCGTCATCGACTCACCGAAAGTAATTTAGACAAATTTTTCGTTATCTACACAAATAAGGCTATATAAACTAGATGAATATTTATAGATACATATATTTTTTTGTTCTGATATATTTATTTACAAGCTTCACTATTTTTATATTGCTTTGCAAAATTGTTGGCTAGTGGAGAAAAAGATGAAAACCAGATTTTAAATGATCGAAGTTTTGTCTTTATTTAAAGACTTCCTCAGGACTATTTAATTTAAATTTTCCTTGTAAATACTAATAACTTTAAAATACATAAACATGAACATAAAGTATAAACAATTAAGAGAAACACTAGCACAGAACAAACCAATCGAAACATTGACTAGACTCGTATATAAGTCTTGTCAATGTTTTGGTTTGTTTGTTCTGTGTTACTGTTCGTTATAGTTGTTTATAAATTATACCCGATTTATGTTTCTGTATTTTAAAGTTATTAATGTTGGCAAAGAAATTCTAAATTAAATGGTTCTGAGGATGTCTTTAAATAATGACGAAACGTCAACCATTTAAAATCTGGTTTTCTTCTTCTTTTTATCACACCAAACCATTATACAAAAAAAATATATAAATATCACCAAACAGTTTCTAGAATTTAATTTTACGTTTTGTGTTTTCATTTTTTGTTGTGTACAATTTTTTTTATATTCAGTTACTGTTTTGTTCTGTGTAGTACTTTTTATTATAATTTTTTATTTATATTCGTAATTTTTTTTATCTTTACGTTTTATTCAGTTTAAAACTTTTCTCGGTTTATGGCGATTTTTACTTATATATATTCATATTTTAATCAATGCTTACTTTGATATGATAAAATATATTTATATTGTAACTAACTGATGATTTACCTTTATCTTATTTAATCACTTGCTTCCTATATGCTACACCCCTGGCAGAACAGGTTAGATCGCAGCAGCTCGGGAGCATGGAGTAAGCAGGTCTGTTTACGACCTATCGGCGAATCAAAACTAGCGAATGGCCGCTATTTAATACCACAATTTTAAGATGTTGGATCCGCAGCTCGTTACTAAATAGTGAAGAGAACATAGTGATTTTACAATACAAACTGATTGCGACTACGATGAATAGTGTAAAAGCTACTACTGCCGTTAACTTTAGCTATAACAACATTCTCATCAATATTGCCAATGCCCGTGCGGTGGCGAAATTCGATTCCGCAGCTACGATAGAATGATTTCCAGTCCCGCTTGTCATCGCGCACCCTAACTAACTACACCACCAAACAGGCTATGAATGAACAAATACACATGTAAGTAGTAAAGTAATGTGACGTAAAAAAATGGTATTTGAGTCACTTTGTGGCACCCTTTAGTACAGCTGCGGTACTTTCAGAACCTGTATGTACGGTACGGTATCGAGCGCCAGTTCCTGTTTTAAAGTGTAGAAATAACACTTTATTCTATTAGCGGTACGATAGAAGCTAGGATCTCAGTGAAAAAGTGGAATGTCCAGGCGGTCTCTGTGTGTGGTTGTCGGTTACGTAGCAATGGACAACTTCACCATACCTGTCCAAAATGATTCTCAGTGTATGACCAGATTTATCTTATGCTCTAAATAAAAGACAGACTTTCAACTTCACTTTCTCTATTTTATTTAAGACTGACCTCATAAAATAAAAACAATAAGTATTAAACAATATAACCAATTATACAGGCAACAGAAATAAGCAGGTCAATAAACCAAGCAAGAGGTGGTGATAATGCAAGCAGGTATATCAAATGCGGTTAAGTTACGGAATCTATTACTACTGAAATTTTTAATGATAATACAAGCAGGTAAATCAAATGTAGCAAAGTTACGGAATCTATTACTACTGAAATATATAATCAAATGCAGCTAAGTTACGGAAACTACTTTCTAGTGGTATTTAACAAGCGGTTAATGTGTTTACAGTGGCTAGTGCGGAAGCGGTATTACAGCAGGAAGTGTGTCTAAAACGGTCCAGGTGCAGGTGGTTACGGTACAAGCGTGACACTAAGGCAGGATATCAATCTAGTGACTAATGGTAACTTGAAATATTCTAATAACGATTATATAGCTAGCTATATAACCTAGGTTAGCCCTTATGTCTCCTACTAGGGTAACATGTGTTTTAACTTGCGCACTACTTGATCAGATTCTATCCTCAATGAATGACACGAGAATCCAATCGGTGTTTAGTATCATAAAACCTAAACTGAAAAACCTGGATGATTCCGAAGGGCATTTAACATATACTTTAGCGGGCATTATATAGCTAGGTTGTCTACTATGCCCCTTACTGAGGTACAATCGTGTTGTAATTCGCGTACTACATGGTCAGATTCTATCCTAAAACGAATGACACTAAAAATCTGACTAGTAGTATATTCTAACTATAACACTGGAATTGAATTCTACCCTCAACAATTGACACTAGAATCCAATCGGTGTTTAGTATAATACAATCTAAATTGAAAACCGGATGTTCCCGAAAGACGTCTTAACTAGATAGCACCTTAATCCTTATTAAACAAAAATGAACTAAATCAAACGATAAAAATGTCCCTCACTTGATCCGGCCTAAGACATTCGTGGTGACTCGGATATATATCGAAATATATAGTTGGTAACAGATTATAGGTTCAAAGTCCAGGTTATCACATCGAACACGAGCTGACCTATGTAATCAGATATTAATTTCCGGACCTCTTGGTCAGATTTTATCCTCAAACGAGTGACACTAAAAATCTGACTAGTAATTTTCCTTACTATTACACTGGAATTGGATTCTACCCTAAACGAGTGACACTAGTATCCAATCGGTGTATATACATAAAAACATCAAATGAAAACGGTATTCTCTCGGAGCGTGTTTCTAAATAGATAACCCTATTTTAATTACTAAATCGTGAAACTACAGGCATATCTCTGACCGCTTGGATTTAGCAGGTATACATATACACAAAATACGATAAAATACAAAAAAAATTAGCAGTTAAAAGCAGATAAATCCAGGAATGATTCTTACCACTGTTATTTGCGGAGTACACTGTAGTTGATGCGTGTTGAACTGTAGCTGGCGGATCGAAGAAGTGAAGTCGAAGTCAAGTGAATATTTTAGTCCACGTGAGCAGTTTTATTCTCAACGGTTGGCGAGAAAGTCACGTGACTCTTTACACGTGGAACGGAATTTCGTCTGAAGTGGAGGGGCACACATTCTCTGAGAAAGCTTAGTGAAATACGTTTAAACAAATTTCCCGCGTTATTTGACATAAACAAATGTTTATAAAATATTCTGAGACTAGGAATCGTTTCGTCATAATTTTAAGATTATGTTTCCAAAAAGAAAATAATTCAAACGGCCATGGATTAATATTAGAACTAAATTACTTAATCTTTTATATTGTAGATAACTTATATATAAAAGAAATATGTCTACTAATAGAAGATCCCTGTAATTTGGTTTTATGCGAGCGGACTAAATATAAACACAATAATTATGATAATAAAATAATTTGATCACTCTGTAACAGAAAACAATTTTAACCAATTGAGAAACAAATTGTTTAAAATAAACCTTAAATACAAATCGTTGTATACAGGGGTGTACCAAAGTGAAGAACAGTCCAGATTAGGTATTAAAATAACGGAAAATTAATAGCAGAAAAATCACTTCGTTACAGTAATTACTAATTGTAAGTTAAATAAAAGATAGCCCATCATTTCAAATAAATATTTTTACAACCTTTGTCACTACTAGACTGTCAAACCTATATCATCGATGTAGTTTTCCACAAAACA
Organism: Rhamnusium bicolor; assembly: GCA_029963845.1. Classification (NCBI taxonomy): domain Eukaryota; kingdom Metazoa; phylum Arthropoda; class Insecta; order Coleoptera; family Cerambycidae; genus Rhamnusium; species Rhamnusium bicolor. The sequence goes on from JANEYF010001659.1 coordinate 8,452, forward strand.
CCAAAACACCATATACTGGACTCGACGCGCGTTTCGCCAACCAAATTTGCATCATCTGGAGATGATTAATACTAACCTTATATTAACAATGTACCCTATCTATACCTAAACTGTTGTCACGATTCTCTGTGAATCGTGACTCACTAACCAATTTTATTTCATAAAAGATGAGTAATTATTATTTGTGTCCTTGGATGTACTACTAAGAACATGGAACATGGAACACTTTAGATATGTTTTAAATTTTGTAAGGGTGAGGAATTATATCTTGTTAAAAATATACATCCTAATTACTGTAACAGCCAAGGATATACCGTTACTCTTAATGTTCTGAATCAATGTATTTTTTTACCCACTTCTTATTGGAAGGAAAGCTTAATAAAAATGAAGAAGAAATTAGTCCATTTTATGTTAGGGGCAAATTTTCAGGGTTCCATATTAAATATACCATCTTTGTTAGATATTATTTATTATCATGCTTTTAATAATTTGTTTGAATTTGGCAAATTGGTATTTTTCATGAAACATAAATAATACTTTTATTACCATGTAATTGAATTTTTCTGCCAATAACGAATAAAAAGATTCAGCTTGTGTTTTAAAACCACAGTGTTTACTTCAAATTCAATATGGCGTGAAGTGTTGGATGTAATTTATGAAAAATTATTAAATACATAATTTTTGTTGCAACAATGAGGTAGTTACGGATGAATTTTTTCTGCATTCTTATGCATTATATTTATTTTATAAAAGTACAAATTGTTTTACTTTTAGTAGAAAGCTATAGAAAAACATTGTAATATTCGTTAAGTAACTAATGTGAAGTATATCATACGAATTTTGTTGTGCAAAATAGCTATGAAAAATTTAAGGTGGGCAATTTAAAAAAAAAAGTAAGTTTTGTCCTCCCCCATATATTTTAGAGATCTACGTAAAGAATCGCTTAATTCTCTTTTACGTAATATATTTCTGACTTAAAATGATTATGCTAGAACCCAAAGAAAGATAATAATGGATATTCTGTACGTTATACAACAAAGGCATAAAAATATAATTTTTGCACGATCAAGCCGCTTTGTTTATTTACAAAACTTATTTTCATGACATCACTAGAACGTTAAATACTTTTCTTACTGTTGTAGAATGGTAAGTACATCACTTACCGTTCTAAAATGGTGGCAATTAGTCAGAAAATAAAATGGAGCACATTATTTAAAAAAAATAGCAATCGACTGTATCAGACAATGAAATATCTACTTGAAGTAAACATGAATCTGGATATTCCAAATCAAACCAAAAACATTTTCTTCAACCGGTAAACTATCCTCATTTTAGACATTTTATGGTAAGTTTTCGTTATAGACCATGTACAGTTAGACCTTTGGTTGTCATCTCTAAATCCCAGGACTTCTACTACACATATTTAAGAAAACTACCGTGCACAGGTATTGGAATTATTAGCTTTAAAGTTTAGCTCATTTATATCGGCAGAATCAAGCGCAATGGTGGAATCATCAGCAAAAAACGATATAAGGGTATTTGCTATGTGAAAGGTGATATTGTTTGTAAAGAAAATCAAACAGTAAAGGTCCCAGAATACTACCCTGAGGAACATTGGTACAAATCTTAAGAGGGCTAGACGTAAATATTTTACCAGTTTACCATCTGTTATAATAACGGAATGAGTGGTGTCTTTAAAAAAGTTTCCATCCAAGTAAGGCTCTGCGTATTCATTAATAAAATAAAATTTGTAATTATACTATTAATAAAAAATGTTTTAATCATTTCTGAGAGAGACCTATAAACCTGTATTATACTACAACTAAATGTGCGTTTTTGTTATGGTCTACTTGTTTTTCTTAGTGTCTTATTATCTTAATCGGTAATTTTCACATTTGAGGCGTATAATATAATGATTTCGATATCGCAGTATTTGTATTCGTATAACTGATAGCAGGTGCACTCAAACGTTGCCGAATGCGAATAATAATTTAACAATATTTTACCCCCGAAACTGGTGAACTTCGTAAAAAATTGTTTTGCTTTAATGCAAATTCTATTATTAATTTTTGTACTAAACGAATTTTGAAACATACTGTTTTATATAGAAATATACATAATAATATTACGTATTTTTTAAAAATTGCGATCGATTTAACTTAACTTATCTATATCTATAATTACTTCATTTAGTCGTTAGAGTACTTCAAAATTAGCAAAAATTTGAATAATAATAATAATAATAATAATAATAATAATAATAATAATAATGCAAAGGACCGGCAACCTCCACGTTGGTGCACCCTGGACAGGCAGAGGCAACTCTGCCTGACTAATGCCGGCCGGGAGTACCAGGGCTAACTACCCTGGTACTCTTTTTTGCTATGGTTCCATATAACCTCAGAAGGGCCCCTCACAATCGACCTCAGCCGGATGGAGGTCAAGGACAGATGGGAGGGGCCTTACCGGATGGTCCAAACGACGACAACAATGCTATTGTACATGGACGTTTTAAGTGGACGAGGGAACTAAAGGATGACTTGCTGACCTGCCGCGAGAGTAGCGAACCTGAGCGAAGGGGATACATGGCGCGATTGCATGCACTTTGGTGCGAAATGCATCCAGAGCATCGCGCCTTCTCTCAACAACATCTGAGAGACCAAGTATCCTTCTTGCGCAGGACAGGTTACGTCAGGGCACCCCATCAGCTGGAAGAACTGCCAGCCGCAGTTCCACCGCGGCAATTACCAGCTGATGGGGAACATCCATTAGAGTTCGCCGATGTTGACTTAAGGACGAGAGTTAGCCTTAACACCAGGGCTAACCTAAAGCCACAAGACCTGGCTAGAATGGACGCGGTCATCGATGAGGAAATTCCGGAAGATGCAGACATCTGGCAAATCAACTGTGCCGTGTACAACGCCGCGAAGCAACTCGTCCCCCGTGAAAGGTCAATCAATCACGGGGTCGAGAAAGCCAAGCGGCGTGTACAAAAAATCGAGGGCAAAATACAGTCGGCCAGACAACACGCTTGTCGGATCCAGAGTGTGGTGGAATATAAGACGACTGGGAGAGTTTTTACTCCCAGAATCCGGCGCATAGCAGCCGGATTAAGACGTCAACACCATACTCTAAATCTGACAGTGATGCTTACCATCAAGCAGCACTGTCTAGATAGGATCCGAGCACTCATGGCGATAAAGAAAACATTGAGGAGGCGGGTGAGGAGTATGGAACAAAACAATTTGTTCCGTACGAATCCTTCCCGCCTCTTTCAAGAGCCACAGCGTGTCGTCGAGAATCCGCCGACTGTAGAAGATGTCGAAACCTTCTGGAAGGGAATCTACGAAACGACGCGTCCATTCAATAGCGACACTCCATCAATTGCACACTTCGAGGCTCTGTGTCACAGACATCTTGAAGAGCCAGAAGAAGTGTGCCCGGCAATCAGTACGGAGGAAGTCCAACAAGCACTTGTTGGTACCAAGAACTTCGCTGCCCCGGGCCCAGACGGCATTAACAACTGGTGGTGGAAGAAATTTCCTTCCACTCACCGCCGTCTGGCGCGAGTTTTCAACTCATGGTTGAACGAGGGGCAGCAGATTCCGGACTGGTTCGTCGAGGGACGTACTGTGCTAATCCCCAAAAAGGGGGATCTTTCCGACCCGAGGAATTATAGGCCGATCACTTGCCTTAACTCCTGCTACAAGATATTTACACGTATCTTGTATGCTAGGACACTGAGGTCTGTTGATCCGGTCTTCCAGCAGATACACGAACAGCGTGGTGCCAAGAAGGGCATGGCAGGTTGCAAGGACAGCCTGCTGATAGACCGCTGTATTACACAGGATTCTGTGCAATACAAGCGGAATCTATCGATGGCCTGGATTGATTACCGCAAGGCATTTGATACAACATCACATGAGCTATTGTTGTACTTGCTCGAATGTCTTGCGGTACCAGCACCACTAGTGAGATGCATAGAACAACTGCTGCCGCTCTGGAAGACCCGCTTCACCATAACATCAGGTGCACAGCGGGTCACGACAGAGCAGGTGGCATTTAGGAGAGGAGTTTTCCAGGGTGACTCCCTGAGTCCTCTCCTCTTCTGCATCTCACTGCTGCCGTTGTTTGTTGGGCTCCGCCAAACCCGCGGATATCAATGTGGGCCACCCAGCGACCGGAGGCATAAGGTCACCCATCTATTTTATATGGATGACCTTAAACTTTATGCCTCCGGAGAGCGCGAACTACAAAACTCTCTTAGGGTGGTCGAAGAATATACGCGGGCAATTGGTATGGAGTTCGGGTTGGATAAATGTGCAGTCGTCCACCTCAAGAGAGGACGATGCGGGGAATTCCCTGAAGATGCGCAGCTCGCAGACGGAAGCATCCTAAGACATCTGGATGCCGGAGAGACCTATACATACCTGGGTGTGCAACAAAGGCACATCCAAGATGTAATACAAATAAAGGATTCTCTCCGCGGCAAGTACAGACACCGCCTCCGAAAGATTTGGTCTTCCGAACTTTCGGGGAAGAACAAGGTGTCTGCAACTAATATGCTTGCCGTTCCGATTCTGCTCTACTCCTTCGGAGTAGTAAAGTGGAGGGTAGATGAGCTGCGCCAATTAGATAGGGATACCCGCAAGATGATGAATATTCACAGAAGTATTCATCCAAGATCGTCCGTTCCTCGTGTGTACCTCCCACGTCAACGGGGGGCCGAGGACTCTTGAGCTTGGAGTGTACGCATGGCAGAGTAGTACTGAGTATGGCATGTAACATACTCAGGAGCTCAGATCCCCTCTTGCGGTTCGTAAAACATCACGAAACTGTAGGAGTGGGAGCAGGATTGTTCAAGGCAGCAAAAAGAGCCGCAGATGAACTCGGTCTCGCATTTGACATCAGGCGAGGAGGCCGGCGAGGTGCTGATGTTGAGTCAGTCACCGAACTTCAGCCAAATCGTCTGAAAGCCCGAATTAGAGCTGCCGAACAGGAGAAACTGTTTCGGCAGCACGTCGATAAACCCCAGCATGGTGTCTTCTATAAGAACATAGAAACACTGGGTTTATCGACCAGGCTGACCTTCGCCTTTCTAAGGTCAGCAGGGCTTAAGTCGGAGACCGAGGGATTCATTATGGCCTGTCAAGATGGTGTTATCAACACCTTGGTCTACCGTAGCCGCGTGTGGCGTGTAGAGGTTCCTGATATCAACTGCAGGACCTGCCATCAGGCGCCGGAATCGCTCATGCACTTACTATCTGCATGCCCTATATATGCGATTTCGGCCTACATCCACCGACATAACGCGGCTTTACGAGTGCTATACTACCATCTAAGGCACTCGTACGGGGTAGACCAGACACCAGTGCTGCCTTACGTCCCCGGAGATATTGAGTCCGTTGTCGAGAACGAGAAATGCCGGATTTACTGGAACTACTCGTTCCCGACTGTCAGGCTAATCCAAGCCAACAAGCCTGACATAGTCCTCCTCGACCATCAACTCAAGGTGATGTATGTCATCGAGTTCTCGGCACCTGCGGAGAAAAACATCACCTTGAAGGAGGAGGAGAAACGGATCAAATATCGCGATCTCCGGTACGAGCTCCAAGTGCTGTACCCAGGCTACTCGGTCAAAATGGTCGTCCTTATTATCGGTGTACTCGGAGGGATAAAGCCTACGCTGCTCTCTGAACTGAAGATCATACCGGCCTGCCAAAAATCAGCCGAGTGGCTGGCAGGCCAAATGCAGAAGGCGGTCATTCTGGGTTCTCTCCGTCTGCTTAGGGCACATGATTCTGGTATCTACAGTCACTAACCCTGCGGGATGTGGGGAGTGGCTGTAGTTGATGCGCCGGCGCGACTCCCGTGAGGCGTCGGAGGCCACGGGAGGACTGACCGGCATCGGGAAACCGAAAAAAAAAAAAAAAAAAAAAAAAAAAAAATAATAATAATAATAATAATAATAAGGGGTGCAAAGGACCGGCAACCTCCACGTTGGTGCACCCTGGACAGGCAGAGGCAACTCTGCCTGACTAATGCCGGCCGGGGGGTATCAGGGCTAACCACCCTGGTACTCTTTATGCTATGGGTTCCTTATAACCTGAGAAGGGCCCCTCACAATCGACCCCAAGCGGATGGGGGTCAGAGACAGGTGGGAGGGGCCTTACCGGATGGTCTCAACGTTGACAACCTAGGCATTGAACACGGACGCTTTAAGTGGACGAGGGAACTACGGGATGACTTGCTGACCTGCCGCGAGAGTAGCGAACCTGAGCGAAGGGGATACATGGCGCGAATGCATGCACTTTGGTGCGAAATGCATCCAGAGCATCGCGCCTTCTCTCAACAACATCTGAGAGATCAAGTATCCTTTCTGCTCAGGACAGGTTACGTAAGGGCACCCCGTCAGCTCGAAGAACTGCCAGCCGCAGTACCACCGCGGCAATTACCAGCTGATGGGGAACATCTTTTAGAGTTCACCGGTGTAGACTTAAGGACGAGGGTTAGCCTTAACACCAGGGCTAACCTAAAGCCACAAGACCTGGCTAGAATGGACGCGGTCATCGATGAGGAAATTCCGGAAGATGTAGACATCTGGCAAATCAACTGTGCCGTGTACAACGCCGCGAAGCAACTCGTCCCCCGTGAGAGGTCAACCAATCACGGGATCGAGAAAGCCAAGCGGCGTGTACAAAAAATCGAAGGCAAGATACAGTCGGCCAGACAACACGCTTCTCGGATCCAGAGTGTGGTGGAATATAAGACGACTGGTAGAGTTTTTACTCCCAGGATCCGGCGCATAGCTGCCGGATTAAGACGTCAACACCATACTCTAAATCTGACAGTGATGCTTACCATCAAGCAGCACTGTCTAGATAGGATCCGAGCGCTCATGGCGATAAAGAAAACATTGAAGAGGCGGGTGAGGAGTATGGAACAAAACAATTTGTTCCGTACGAACCCTTCCCGCCTCTTTCAAGAGCCACAGCGTGTTGTCGAGAATCCGCCGACTGTAGAAGATGTCGAAACCTTCTGGAAGGGAATCTACGAAACGCCGCGTCCATTCAATAGCGACACTCCATCAATGGGACACTTCGAGGCTCTGTGTCACAGACATCTTGAAGAGCCAGAAGAAGTGTGCCCGGCAATCAGTACGGAGGAAGTCCAACAAGCACTTGTTAGTACCAAGAACTTCGCTGCCCCGGGCCCAGACGGCATTAACAACTGGTGGTGGAAGAAATTTCCTTCCACTCACCGCCGTCTGGCGCGAGTTTTCAACTCATGGTTGAACGAGGGGCAGCAGATTCCGGACTGGTTCGTCGAGGGACGTACTGTGCTTATCCCCAAGAAGGGGGATCTTTCCGACCCGAGGAATTATAGGCCGATCACTTGCCTTAACTCCTGCTACAAGATATTTACACGTATCTTGTATGCTAGGACGCTGAGGTCTGTTGATCCGGTCTTCCAGCAGATACACGAACAGCGTGGTGCCAAGAAGGGCATGGCAGATTGCAAGGACAGCCTGCTGATAGACCGCTGTATTACACAGGATTCTGTGCAATACAAGCGGAATCTATCGATGGCCTGGATTGATTACCGCAAGGCATTTGATACAACATCGCATGAGCTGTTGTTGTACTTGCTCGAATGTCTTGCGGTACCAGCACCACTAGTGAGATGCATAGAACAGCTGCTACCGCTCTGGAAGACCCGCTTCACCATAACATCAGGTGCACAGCGGGTCACGACAGGGCAGGTGGCATTTAGGAGAGGAGTTTTCCAGGGTGACTCCCTGAGTCCTCTCCTCTTCTGCATCTCACTGCTGCCGTTGTCTGTTGGGCTCCGCCAAACCCGCGCATATCAATGTGGGCCACCCGGCGACCGGAGGCATAAGGTCACCCATCTATTTTATATGGATGACCTTAAACTTTATGCCTCCGGAGAGCGCGAACTACAAAACGCTCTTAGGGTGATCGAAGAATATACGCGGGCAATTGGTATGGAGTTCGGGTTGGACAAATGTGCAGTCGTCCACCTCAAGAGAGGACGATGCGGGGAATTCCCTGAAGATGCGCAGCTCGCAGACGGAAGCATCCTAAGACATCTGGATGCCGGAGAGACCTATACATATCTGGGTGTGCAACAAAGGCACATCCAGGATGTATCACAAATAAAAGATTCTCTCCGCGGCAAGTACAGACACCGCCTCCGAAAGATTTGGTCTTCCGAACTTTCGGGGAAGAACAAGGTGTCTGCAACTAATATGCTTGCCGTTCCGATTCTGCTCTACTCCTTCGGAGTAGTAAAGTGGAGGGTAGATGAGCTGCGCCAATTAGATAGGGATACCCGCAAGATGATGAATATTCACAGAAGTATTCATCCTAGATCGTCCGTTCCTCGTGTGTACCTCCCACGTCAACGGGGGGGGCCGAGGACTCTTGAGCTTGGAGTGTACGCATGGCAGAGTAGTACTGAGTATGGCATGTAACATACTCAGGAGCTCAGATCCCCTCTTGCGGTTCGTAAAACATCACGAAACTGTAGGAGTGGGAGCAGGATTGTTCAAGGCAGCAAAAAGAGCCGCAGATGAACTCGGTCTCGCATTTGACATCAGGCGAGGAGGCCGGCGAGGTGCTGATGTTGAGTCAGTCACCGAACTTCAGCCAAACCGTCTGAAAGCCCGAATCAGAGCTGCCGAACAGGAAAAACTGTTTCGGCAGCACGTCGATAAACCCCAGCATGGTGTCTTCTATAAGAACATAGAAACACTGGGTTTATCGACCAGGCTGACCTTCGCCTTTCTAAGGTCAGCAGGGCTTAAGTCGGAGACCGAGGGATTCATTATGGCCTGTCAAGATGGTGTTATCAACACCTTGGTCTACCGTAGCCGCGTGTGGCGTGTAGAGGTTCCTGATATCAACTGCAGGACCTGCCATCAGGCGCCGGAATCGCTCATGCACTTACTATCTGCATGCCCTATATATGCGATTTCGGCCTACATCCACCGACATAACGCGGCTTTACGAGTGCTATACTACCATCTAAGGCACTCGTACGGGGTAGACCAGACACCAGTGCTGCCTTACGTCCCCGGAGATATTGAGTCCGTTGTCGAGAACGAGAAATGCCGGATTTACTGGAACTACTCGTTCCCGACTGTCAGGCTAATCCAAGCCAACAAGCCTGACATAGTCCTCCTCGACCATCAACTCAAGGTGATGTATGTCATCGAGTTCTCGGCACCTGCGGAGAAAAACATCACCTTGAAGGAGGAGGAGAAACGGACCAAATATCGCGATCTCCGGTACGAGCTCCAAGTGCTGTACCCAGGCTACTCGGTCAAAATGGTCGTCCTTATTATCGGTGTACTCGGAGGGATAAAGCCTACGCTGCTCTCTGAACTGAAGATCATACCGGCCTGCCAAAAATCAGCCGAGTGGCTGGCAGGCCAAATGCAGAAGGCGGTCATTCTGGGTTCTCTCCGTCTGCTTAGGGCACATGATTCTGGTATCTACAGTCACTAACCCTGCGGGATGTGGGGAGTGGCTGTAGTTGATGCGCCGGCGCGACTCCCGTGAGGCGTCGGAGGCCACGGGAGGACTGACCGGCATCGGGAAACCGAAAAAAAAAAAAAAAAAAAAAAAAAAAAAATAATAAACTCTGCCTGACTAATGTCGACCGGGGGGGAACCAAGGCTAACCACCTGGTACCCCCTATACTACTTCTGGTTCCGTACGAGCTAAGAAGAAGGGCCCCTCACGATCGACCCCAAGCGGATGGGGGTCAGAGACAGGCGGGAGGGGCCTCGCCGGACAGTCTCAACAACGACGAAATTGGCAATGCACACGGACGCTTTAAGTGGACGAGGGAACTTCGGGATGACTTGCTGACCTGCCGCGAGAGTAGCGAACCTGAGCGAAGAGGATAAATGGCGCGAATGCATGCACTTTGGTGCGAAATGCATCCAGAGCATCGCGCCTTCTCTCAACAACATCTGAGAGATCAAGTATTCTTTCTGCTCAGGACAGGTTACGTAAGGACACCCCGTCAGCTGGAAGAACTGCCAGCCGCAGTCCCACCGCGGCAATTACCAGTTGATGGGGAACATCCTTTAGAGTTCACCGACGTAGACTTAGGGACGAGGGTTAGCCTTAACACCAGGGCTAACCTAAAGCCACAAGACCTGGCTAGAATGGACACGGTCATCGATGAGGAAATTCCGGAAGACGTAGACATCTGGCAAATCAACTGTGCCGTGTACAACGCCGCGAGGCAACTCGTCCCCCGTGAGAGGTCAACCAATCACGGGATCGAGAAAGCCAAGCGGCGTGTACAAAAAATCGAAGGCAAGATACAGTCGGCCAGACAACACGCTTCTCGGATCCAGAGTATGGTGGAATATAAGACGACTGGTAGGGTTTTTACTCCAAGGATCCGGCGCATAGCTGCCGGATTAAGACGTCAACACCATACTCTAAATCTGACAGTGATGCTTACCATCAAGCAGCACTGTCTAGATAGGATCCGAGCGCTCATGGCGATAAAGAAAACATTAAAGAGGCGAGTGAGGAGTATGGAACAAAACAATTTGTTCCGTACAAATCCTTCCCGCCTCTTTCAAGAGCCACAACGTGTTGTCGACAATCCGCCGACTGTAGAAGGTGTCGAAATCTTCTGGAAGGGAATCTACGAAACGACGCGTCCATTCAATAGCGACACTCCATCAATTGCACACTTCGAGGCTCTGTGTCACAGACATCTTGAAGAGCCAGAAGAAGTGTGCCCGGCAATCAGTACGGAGGAAGTCCAACAAGCACTTGTTGGTACCAAGAACTTCGCTGCCCAGGGCCCAGACGGCATTAACAACTGGTGGTGGAAGAAATTTCCTTCCACTCACCGCCGTCTGGCGCGAGTTTTCAACTCATGGTTGAACGAGGGGCAGCAGATTCCGGACTGATTCGTCGAGGGACGTACTGTGCTTATCCCCAAAAAGGGGGATCTTTCCGACCCGAGGAATTATAGGCCGATCACTTGCCTTAACTCCTGCTACAAGATATTTACACGTATCTTGTATGCTAGGATGCTGAGGTCTGTTGATCCGGTCTTCCAGCAGATACACGAACAGCGTGGTGCCAAGAAGGGCATGGCAGGTTGCAAGGACAGCCTGCTGATAGACCGCTGTATTACACAGGATTCTGTGCAATACAAGCGGAATCTATCAATGGCCTGGATTGATTACCGCAAGGCATTTGATACAACATCGCATGAGCTATTGTTGTACTTGCTCGAATGTCTTGCGGTACCAGCACCACTAGTGAGATGCATAGAACAGCTGCTGCCGCTCTGGAAGACCCGCTTCACCATAACATCAGGTGCACAGCGGGTCACGACAGAGCAGGTGGCATTTAGGAGAGGAGTTTTCCAGGGTGACTCCCTGAGTCCTCTCCTCTTCTGCATCTCACTGCTACCGTTGTCTGTTGGGCTCCGCCAAACCCGCGGATATCAATGTGGGCCACCCAGCGACCGGAGGCATAAGGTCACCCATCTATTTTATATGGATGACCTTAAACTTTATGCCTCCGGAGAGCGCGAACTACAAAACGCTCTTAGGGTGGTCGAAGAATATACGCGGGCAATTGGTATGGAGTCCGAGTTGGACAAAGCAGTCGTCCACCTCAAGAGAGGACGATGCGGGGAATTCCCTGAAGATGCGCAGCTCGCAGACGGAAGCATTCTAAGACATCTGGATGCCGGAGAGACCTATACATACCTGGGTGTGCAACAAAGGCACATCCAGGATGTAACACAAATAAAGGAATCTCTCCGCGGCAAGTACAGACACCGCCTCCGAAAGATTTGGTCTTTCGAACTTTCGGGGAAGAATAAGCTGTCTGCAACTAATATGCTTGGCGTTCCGATTCTGCTCTACTCCTTCGGAGTAGTAAAGTGGAGGGTAGATGAGCTGCGCCAATTAGACAGAGATACCCGCAAGATGATGAATATTCACAGAAGTATTCATCCTAGATCGTCCGTTCCTCGTGTGTACCTCCCTCGTCAACGGGGGGGCCGAGGACTCTTGAGCCTGGAGTGTATGCATGGCAGAGTAGTACTGAGTATGGCATGTAACATCCTCAGGAGCTCAGATCCCCTCTTGCGATTTGTGAAACATCACGAAACTGTAGGAGTGGGAGCAGGATTGTTTAAGGCAGCAAAAAGAGCTGCAGATGAACTCGGTCTCACATTTGACATCAGGCGAGGAGGCCGGCGAGGTGCTGATGTTGAGTCAGTCACCGAACTTCAGCCAAATCGTCTGAAAGCCCGAATTAGAGCTGCCGAACAGGAGATCTGTTTCGGCAGCACGTCGACAAACCCCAGCATGGTGTCTTCTATAAGAACATAGAAACACTGGGTTTATCGACCAGGCTGACTTTCGCCTTTCTAAGGTCAGCAGGGCTTAAGTCGGAGACCGAGGGATTCATTATGGCCTGCCAAGATGGTGTTATCAACACCTTGGTCTACCGTAGCCGCGTGTGGCGTGTAGAGGTTCCTGATATCAACTGCAGGACCTGCCATCAGGCGCCGGAATCGCTCATGCACTTACTATCTGCATGCCCCATATATGCGATTTCGGCCTACATCCACCGGCATAACGCGGCGTTACGAGTGCTATACTACCATCTAAGGCACTCGTACGGGGTAGACCAGACACCAGTGCTGCCTTATATTCCCGGAGATATTGAGTCCGTTGTCGAGAACGAGAAATGCCGGATTTACTGGAACTACTCGTTCCCGACTGTCAGGCTAATCCAAGCCAATAAGCCTGACATAGTCCTCCTTGACCATCAACTCAAGGTGATGTATGTCATCAAGTTCTCGGCACCTGCAGAGAAAAACATCACCTTGAAGGAGTACGAGCTCCAAGTGCTGTACCCAGGCTACTCGGTAAAAATGGTCGTCCGTATAATCGGTGTGCTCGGAGGGATAAAGCCTACGCTACTCTCGGAACTGAAGATCATACCGGCCTGCCAAAAATCAGCCGAGTGGCTGGCAGGCCAAATGCAGAAGGCGGTCATTCTGGGTTCTCTTCGTCTGCTTAGGGCACACGATTCTGGTATCTACAGTCAGTAACCTTGCGGGATGTGGGGAGTGGCTGTAGTTGATGCGCCGGCGCGACTCTCGTGAGGCGTCGGAGGCCACGGGAGGACTGACCGGCATCGGATATTCCGAAAAAAAAAATAGTAATAATAATATGAAATTACATAATTAAAATATAATTTAAATTTAGAGTACTCATATTTAAGAGGTTTTTTTTAAATTAATAACCTATCTTAATAGACTGCAAATAAACATCTCAAACACGCGAATTCCGTTTCTGTGCAACCGGTCCCAAGAACTCAGTGATGAATAACAAAACCTAAGTTCTGGAAACCAGTCACACAAAAACAAAACTCACGTCTATTTGCTATTAGTTATTTCTGATGGTAAAGAATTAAAAAACCTCGGAGCAAGATAATGTTGATTTCGTTGATCAATATTTTTTTTACTGGGTGGAGTTTTATCTTTTACTTTTTATATCTTGTTTGTAATGTATGTTTATTTTTAACACGCTTTTATTAGCTTCACTTGTATGTTTGTTTGCTTGCTTGTTTGTTTGTTTGTTTGTTTGTAACCGACTCTTTGGACTCGATTTTGACCCACTTTAAACGGACAGATTTAATTGAAACTTTATACACTTACGAAGAACCGGTAACAATACAATAATTTGATAAGTTTACATCATTATCCTGATCAGGATCGCCAGTCCTTTCCTCACGTATCCTCTGCGTGAGAGCAAGAGGCTTAATATTGTAAGTATATTCTGTGATTGTCAGGTCGGTCGTTGGCAGAGCGGGCAAGTCTTAGTCGACGCCAAACGACGGATTCCTTGGGCGTGAGTTCAAATCCCATGGCTGAAATAAAAAAATATTTTTTTTTTCAGAAATATCTGTTGGATCGTAATATCAGCATCAATAAGCAATATAAATATAGTTTAAAACAACTACAAAACACGCTTTCATAGCACATCAAACTAAAAAGTGAAAAATAAATATAGTTTAAAAAAACTAAAAAACACGCTTTTAAAGCACATCAAACTAAAATGTGAAAAATAATTATTAATATAAACTGAAAACAATAATGAACGAAAAATACTAGTATTATTGTGAAAAAAGCGTGGGGCGCTTTGTGCCATATTTTTCGTATATCGAGCAACCCACGCTTTTTTCACAATAATACTAGTATTTTTCGTTCATTATTGTTTTCAGTTTATATTAATAATTATTTTTCACTTTTTAGTTTGATGTGCTTTAAAAGCGTGTTTTTTAGTTTCTTTAAACTATATTTTTATATTGAAAGATTGCTACTTTTAGAAAAAAATAATTGTCTCAAATCTAACAGCTTTGCATCCATGTAGAGTTCATTAGATGGGTGTGTTGCTTTTATTTAATATTATTTTTATAATTTTTTTTGCAATATTTTCAATTTTTTAGGTGACAGTACACAGCACCACCTAGTTTGATGTGCTTTAAAAGCGTGTTTTTTAGTTTCTTTAAACTATATTTTTATATTGAAAGATTGCTACTTTTAGAAAAAATAATTGTCTCAAATCTAACAGCTTTGCATCCATGTAGAGTTCATTAGATGGGTGTGTTGCTTTTATTTAATATTATTTTTATAATTTTTTTTGCAATATTTTCAATTTTTTAGGTGACAGTACACAGCACTACCTCGCGCTATAATTCCGTATGATAACCTGGATTCAACTAGGGTATAGTATAGGCTTGTTAAATAATAAAAATAATATCTAAAATAAGTTTCATATTTTTAAATCTAAGTAATAATGATATTATGTGTATACATATATTTTTAAATGACATAAAAACATGACAATCGATTTTGACTGTTTTTTTGGAGTATGAGTTTCTACTTTCAATTGACATTTTTTTGATGTTGTATACGATGGTCTGAACAACATGCAAGTATTCTAAAAATCATGTGTTGTGTAAATATTGGTCCATATTTTTTTTATTGTCTATGCGATGACTTCCTAATCTTTTTTATGAGTAACTGACTTAATTTGGAAGCTTTTTTTCTCTTGCTCTAGCAAGAAAAAATATTTTCCAAATGTCTGATGAAAAATGTTATCGTTTTAATCCGAAATTCACAACTTGACAAGCAAATTAAGGTTTTAAATGGTAGTTGTTAACAGTCAAATTAAATAGTAAAAAAAAAGCAGAGCCTATTGTCTTCTTTTATTTGCAAAGGTGACCAAGGCATGCAGACATTTGGGAAATATTTTTAGGTAGTCATTGCATAGACAGTTAAAAAATATGTACCAATATTTAAAAAATATATGTTTTTGATAATTTAAACGGTTAAACTGAGCAATTTTGAGTATAGGTAAGTTAGGTTCAATCGATCTAGTCTTACATTGTACACGTATTATCTGGACGCCCTGTATGTATTAAAATTATTAGTTTACAAGGAAAACCTAAATTGAATAGTTCCAAGGATGTCTTTAAATAAAGACGAAACGTAGATCATTATGTAATCTGGATTTATTTTTTCTGACCACTCACCGACAATTTACAATGCAAAACTATTTTTATTCATTTTATTATAGTAATCAAAGATTAATACCTATTAAAATGTATCGTTTTAAAATCTGGGACCCAAAATTTTTATATCGTTGTGAGCAGTGCCTATTTAGGATTTTGTTAACTTAAAAACTGTTAATACGTTATAATATACTATTTATATGCATTTGCTATGTCAAAATTGATAATATCGTTAACAATAGCGTTGCTCGTATGTTCGTGTCGACATACAAATTTCGCGGTCTAGAATTAGGTACCACAAATTTGACATAAGAATGGACTATCTATCTATGTATATTCAATTTGCGTTGTATTCAACATACTAAAATGATACCACTACATGATTATGAGTTATGACTTTTATTACTAAATATATTTCAATCAATTATTTTTATAGTTTCGTTGGTAAGAAAATATTGAAAATCAAAAAGATACAAAGTTACAGTATGTTAGTCAAATCTACACTACATACTTTCACGGTTATGGATTTTAAGAGACTAGTCTGCTCTGATTGTAGGTAATATAGCAAACCCTGCTTTGAGAAAGTTAAAATACAGCTTAGTGAAACAATTTTCTATAATTTTTTTTTGAAGCAGTTACATAATGCTTGCCAATTATAACATAAATTATGGTAAATTAACGGGTTGATGACTGGTATGAGTCGCTTTATTTTTATATCATGCAATTTAATTCTGTTTATATCTATAAATTTTCGTGGGTGTGTATTTTTACTTTAATAATTTTATTGAAATATTGAAGTAGTTATTTAAATGAGCTTATTGATTTATATCAAATGCATGTATAAACACAATTAATTTTAGAGAGGCAGGTACATTATACTTATGTAATGGAAGTGATCAAGCTAGTTGTATAGAACTTGACTAATAGTCAAATTAATGGAATTAAATTAATTTTTATATTTACCAGCTCTGATATTTTTATTACAGTTTAAAATCTGTATTTCAGATATTTTTACATATGTAAGAGTAACGGATACACCGATTAGCAAAAACAGTAATAGATATGTTTGTTCAAATTCGGTTTCATAACTAGTCTACTTTGGCGAGAAATTTAAAAAATTAAAATCTTTACTGCTTCATACAAGTTAGACTTAAGTTCTGACTACGATAAAGCAAAATCAATAAAACCAATAACCTGGAAATATTTGTTTTTTAAAAGTGTGTAATAAATTCTCAACTATTTACCCCAGGGGTAAGAATTCTATCTAATCCCGTTGGAATTCTGTGGAACTCTCTTGGTATTCCTTAGAGGTTTTTGGCATTCCTCAGGAGTGTTACAATTATTGTAGCTAACAATTAATTATTTATTACGATTTATATTATAGCATCATTTATTTTACATTATTCTCGTATTATATTTTTAAATAGAAATAACATGAAGTTACGTTCATGACATAAGAACTGAAGACACAAGTGGATAAAGGTGTCATGTACCAAGGTTATTATTTTGCATAAAATTGACTTAAAATCATTATCTCTAAATTTTTTATTTACTTTCTTTGGATGAAGAAATAAGTCACGAGCAATTTGGAGAAACAATTTATTATTAACAATAAATTTTAATTATTGGCCAACGTTTCAGTGGATAGTTCCCACCATCTTCAGGGCTGCAAGAACCGAATTATGTTTTAAAATCAATGCGAGCTATTATTCACATCATTTTGACAAAATAAATAAATAAATAAAAGAACTACATTATAATACATAAAGAATAAAAATACATAAAACTTTACATCATATCACACAAAGGATAAAATTATAGAAAAATTTAAAAAATAAAAAAAAATTTTTTAAATTAATTTAAGAAGTTCAAAAAAAGAATTAAAAAAATCAGAATTAAAAAGGAGCTTACTCAAATTAACATGTTGTTGTAGCGTCAATTTTAATAATTAAAATCGAGATTTTCATTGGAAAAATGTCACTATAAAAACACAAAATACCGTCTAGTTGATAATATTATTAAACAATAATTCTGATATAATAATTACAAATAAACAACTGCCCGTATTCACACAGTCAATATTTTCAACACACTGAGGAATACATAGTTAGTAATATTGGTATAGAGGCTCGATCTGTTGGAGAAATATAATGTTTCAGGTAGAGTACTATGAAATTGTTAGTCTTATTAAGTTCTAAGGCCGATAGGTGAAATTTGAAAATTTATTGTTAAATTTTGGATATTTTTTAAACAACAAACAACAAAAGAGCAACACGTTGGCATCATCTGGAGATAACACCGGCACACAAAAAAAAAGTTGTTTGTACATTTGACGCCACCTACCTCCCGACATGTATTTCGACCCGCTGAATCCGAATTTGAAGTCAGTTTGGACCGTACACCCTCAAATATCGAGTAACTTGAAAATCCGTAAAAAATAGCGAAAATTGGGTGTTTCGGTAATAAAAAAAATTTTGTGGATCTAAACCAAGCCTAATTTTTATGTATTTCGATCCGCTGAATACGAATCTAAAGTATATTTAGACCATAAGCCGTTTTAAATCTAAGTAAATTGTAAAAAACCCTCGAAAATTGCTAAAACTGGCAAAAAATTGTGATTATGTTGATGAAAAAAAATTTTCATTCTGTTTATACGTTATTTTTTATAGAAAAACCGAAAATTTTTTTCGGTTTTTCAATTTACTCGATATTTGAGGGTGTACGGTCCAAACTGACTTCAAATTCGGATTCAGCGGGTCGAAATACATGTCGGGAGGTAGGTGGCGTCAAATGTACAATCAACTTTTTTTTTTGTGTGCTGATGTAATTAAAACTATTTTAATCATCTTCAGATGATGCCAACTTAGTTGGCAAAACGTGCGTAGAGTGCAGTATATGGTGTTTTGGTGTTTCGTGGAAAACTTGGTCAGTGTTTTCCCAATCCATTTAATACAGTCTTTGAAGTTTATTTTTTCATCCAGACTATTATTTTTTTTAGTTTCATCTTCATAGAAACTCTTTAGAATTATAAAAATAATTTACAAACAATGCTAAAATTTTATTTTGACCGGTACATGACAACGATTAAGTTACAAGATGATTAATATTTTCATTCGTTTCTTTGAGCAAGTGGCAAAACTTATACAAATAACCTGCTATTTCACAGCTTCCTCTACTTGCCACATTATCTATCCAATTAATAAAAGGTCTAGTTACCGCAGAAGTTAAACTATGCACATCGAAATTAAATAGCCACATTTGCCTCAAATAAAAAGCCTTCGAATTTGAGGTTCGGAGGTGGGATTGTTTGTTGTAAATTCACAGTTATATAACATTTTTTATTTTTATTAACAAAAAAGTTTTTTCTCTATCACGTCGCTGAGAGTGAAAACCTACCTTACATTTTCTATATGCTCAACAGTACATGAATCAAATTACATGTATTACTTTTCGGCTGACTAAAAGAAAGGTTGAACTTCATAGAAAAAATATTAACCTATGAGGATAGCACTGACGTAGTTTTTCACAAAACACCAAAACACATTTGAGTGCACTAAATGGTGTTTTGGTGTTTTGCTAAATAATAGAGAATTATTAGTACTATGTCCAAATAATAAAACATTTTCAGAATAGCTTTTCTGGCTTCCAAATTAAAATTTTCATTGCACTTTAATTCGCATTTTTCCTTGCACAATTCTATCTTCTTCTTTGGCATAAGTTTTCCATTTTGGGAAATATATTCTATTCCTCTGTATGTTTTCCGGAAACATTCTCTTTTAGATAAAACATTTTATTTTTGAGGTTGCCGTTTTTCTAAAAAAGAAAAAATGGCATCATTGTAGCCATCTAAAACTAATTCATTTTCGGCCATGATAGGTAATTTATTTTCGAGGTAATCATTTATTGTATCTGGTAACCCTTCATTTATAGGACTGTCATAAAGGAATTTCACATTTATCGCTGTTTCCTTCTTCATCACTTGATGGAACATATTCACTACCAGAGGACACATTTTCATTACTAGATATATTTTTTGTTGTTTGAGTTTTACCAGAACCCATATTCATAAAAGATGGCAGAAGAAGAGGCCGAATCAAATTCAAATTTTATTTTGAAGACTATATTTCAGACAATTTGGATCCAGTTTTATTTTAAAAAAAAAGACTGATTTTATTTCGTTTTTATTTTTAGAATCTGTTTTTGGGTTTTTTATAAATATGCTTATAAATTCGCGAACAGTTTGTAGGATTTCGGGGTTATCTTATGACACTCTTCTACTATTCTTTGGTGTAAATCTTCTAAAGAGTGTGGTTTAGTAGTAAACACTTTGCTTTTTAAAATATCCTCATAGAAAATAGTCTAAAGGGGTAAAAGCGGGTGATGCAGGTCACTCAATTGCACCTCTTTTGTCAATTTAACGTTCATTTAAAAATTCTCTTACACAAGCTACTAAGTGTGACCCTACTACCATTTAAAAATGTTGAAGGGATTGTTTCCCCCCACATAGGAGAAGAAGTAGAGGAGATAAATCTATCACGTTCATACATCCCCCTTAAAAACAAAATTGACGTGTTTCAACGTTTTTCTCAAAAAAAAATATAGAATAGGAAAAAGGGGGGTTGGAAAGTTTTAAACAAACCACCCTGTAAATGCATAGGTACATAATAAAAATTGAAACATAAAATACAGTACTATTTTATAGACATATCCATGGCTTGCTTTCATTAATCTGAATTTTACGCTCGGTCATGGTTAATATTTCTTAATTTTTTAATTGAAAAATATGCGATAACTGATTAGCCTTATTGTCTACATAGTTGAAAATATTTCCGTCTATCTAGGAAAAATAATGAATTAAAATCTAGTAAACTAATTTAAGCTGAGAGGGTAAACAGTGAAAAAATATCTTTGTGAAACATTTTTCAAAGCCATGAGCAAAGCAAAGAGCAGGTGGTAACTAGGTTATGCTTCCGGCACTAGCAGATATTCCTGAATAAAATTACTGCTTTACTCTCCACGCTTCAGTAACGTACATCAAAAATTTAAAATGGGAATTTATAAAGTGTTTCGTTATTAAATTAGGAACATAAGATAAAATAATAGGTTCATCCAAATGCTGATAAAGCTATTTTCTTTGTGTTATTATGGAAATTTGTCTCTTGTAAAATACATCCTATATAAAGCCACCTTAGAAATGTATTCCTTTGTTTCAAAATTCATATTACGTATGATATTAATATTATAAATAGGGTATTGAAAATTACGGCATAAAATTGTACAAATCACAGATTACTTATTTGAATTAGAAAGATTTAAAAGTAGTATTTGTGGAAATTATCAATGTTCATTTTGTTATCATACTTTCTAGTTAGAGTAATCGAAAACAAAAATTAAATAAATATCGAGTAACGTAAATATATGCCGACGTGATCTATACTGATTTCTGGAAAGCATTTGACAGAATTGACCATGATATACTATTAAATAAGTCGATTAATTTTGTTGTCTCTCAAGACCTAGAATCTTATTTTTCAAATAGATTCAACATGGTATATCGTGGTTGCAATTCTGTCGAAGTATCTGCTACTTCAGGTCGTTCCCCAGGGATCGCTATTAGGATCTTTTTTTTTTGTTATATTTATCAATGATATTGTTTCATGCCTACTATATGCCGATGATTTGAAATTTTTTTGTAGAGTTGCAAGTATTGATAACTGTCTCGAACTACAAAAAAATCTTTGATATATTTAGATTATTCTCTCGGTAATAACATACTCTCAAGTCTGACACTTTCTGTGATTTGGAAGTTACTTTTGATAAAAGATGTCCTTTAATAGTTACATTATTTATATTGTCACAAAGGCTTATAAAGCTCTAGGATTTATTATCAGAAATAGCCGTAACTTCATAATTTTGATACACTGAAACTACTGTATACCACCTTTGTAAGCTGTAATTCAGAATATGAGTGAACCATATGGTGTCCTACATGTATTGAAGGAATTCAGCGCAGATTTTTAAAATATGCCAAGTTTAGAACAAAAGGAGAATATCCTGCTACTGGTTTGCCTCAGTACGAACTTCTCGTAAATTTTGGTTTAGACTCACTTGAGCATAGACGCATAAAAGCATATCTGATTTTTTTACACAATATCATTCGTAATAATATAAACTGTATCCAAATTTTAGGTGTGTTAAATTTTCATACTTCTAGAGTTGTGGCAAGACAGCGAAATATGTTTTATTTATGTAAAAAAATATTCTCCTCTGCACAATATGTGTAATAATTATAACTCTCTAAATTGCGCATTAGACAGTATATCCTAAAATATCCAGTCAATTGAAAAGTTGAATTTATAGTTGCCTTATTTCTTTGCTTCTCTTTAATTGGTTCCTTGTTATTATACTTTTAGTGATATTTTTTTCTATTATTTCTTTGACTTTTTAGCATATTCCTCATTCTGTTTCTGTGTATACTCATATTTAATATTTATCTTGTCAAATATCAATGTTTATGGATTAAGACTCATATCTTTTTCTTTTTTGAATTGTTCCTATTCTGTAATTGGGTTTTTCAACCTGTTGATTAGTGTAAAGTAAATAAATAAATAAATAAATAAATATTACCAAATGAACACTATTCCATTATGTTGTGGTACTGGGAAATATACCAATAACAAAACAGCCCGCCAAACGAGTTGTAAAGTCACCTAGCGTTTAAGAAATCCTTTAAAAACTTTAATTTCCGGTAATTTATTTATTAAATATTTAAGTAAAACTTGTGGCACAGTTTATACGAACCAACCACGTTAATGTTTCCACATGCATATTTTAACTGCACGTTATGTGTAATTTGAAATAAATTTTTATATATGTAAAACAATATATTGTTTTTGGTTATATGTACTATACATAAAGCCAAACAGTTTTTATTAGACTAGTTTCTTTAGTGTATGTTAGAATTTTCTCGCACGCCTGTGTAGATCAAAATGAAAATAATGTAGAGCGGACAGCTTCATTATTCACGCCAGATAAACGCAAATTTAAAGAACATGAAACTTTCAACTCCATTCAACTGAATTAGAAAAAAATTCATTTATCGGTCAGGAATTAAAATTTACTGTGTTCATTTCTAAAAAAGTTTTTCAATCTACGCCTATATAAGGATTTTGTTTCGAGTACAATGGAGAAAAATGCAGAGGAATAATTTATATTAAAGTAGGCAATAGAAGCAGCCATTTCAGTTTTATTTTATAGCTAATTTTATATAACAATGGATGAGGCATTGCTGAAATAATTGTGATTTACAATAGGCGTATAGCCGTATTGTACAATGCAAACAGTTTATTTAATGAAAACGAAACAATAGTTGATTACTTTGTCAATGTAAATTTACTACAAAATTTGTTTACGTATTTGAATATCAAACAGAAGGATTGCTTTACAGTATTTCTGTCTGTACTAAATTAGGACAATGGAATATCAATTTCCCTGCTGATGTATTTTATACAGGGTTAGTAAATAGTATGAAAACACCTACACATTATCAGCTTTTCTTTGATTGCAATGAAATTGGATACTTGGAGGTAGAAACATTCGGGGAGTCCAAAAAAACGTATTGTTTATGCTGCACGGCTTCTGTCTTAGCCGAAAATGACGTCAAATTTTCTCTTTCAAACAGCACACCCTATGTTTTTATGTTTTGAATTCTCTGAAAAGTTTTGAGTACAGCAGACTCTTCATATTAATATTATATTTGATAATACTGGAAGCAAAAACAATTTTTTAACTATAATTAGTAAAATGTCTACATATTTCCGTCAGTTTCTTATTGATTACAATGAAATTTGATATTTAGATGTTCGAGGGGACCATAAAATGTATCGCTTTAGGTGAAAATGACATTATACACAAAAAATGCAAATCATTTATTAAAGAATTTTATTTTTTTATAATAAATGCTCAAAGCACCGTAAATTTGTTTTTAGAAAATTGGTTTGAGCATGTACCATTTCGTAAGCTATTAGGTTCCATAGATGCTCAAGATGATGTAACCTGTTTTGTACAGTACTCATCAGCTTAAAGTCACCACCTTCCTCTCTACTCTCTTTCTGGCATGCAATAGTAAAAACAGTGCTAGAAAGGGAGCATATGAGAAGGTGGCGATTTTATGCTGATGAATAATGAATATAGTACACTCCGTTCTTAATGTGACCCCTTCTTCCTCTCTGTGAAGAAAGACTCCGTTGATATAATTTCTTACATTTAGTGCAAAATGTGGTGGGGTTTCTGATATATTCAGTAGGAACCATGGGATTGTTGAGGTTGGGAAGAAGTCCTGCAAGGTATAAAGCAATTTCTTAATAAATCAAGGTATGGTCCATTTAAATTTCTGTCTATGAAAGAAGGTCCAAAAGCATAGTACAATATCCGTAGATGATGAATGTCTAAGTAAGATTTCAGATATTTAAATTTTGAGAGTGTCTCTTATTTTTTTATTATATTTTGTATTTGCAAAGCCCAGCGAAAGTATCAATCTATAATTATTCCAAGATATTTTACATACTCTGATTCTAAAATTTTTAAATCGCCGTCAATAACTAAATGTCCTAAATTAGGTAGGTGTATATTATATGATGTAAACACCATATAGGTGGTTTGAAATTCACTGTTAACTTATTGTAGTCACATCAAATTTTAATACCTTTAAATTCTTTCTCTGCAACATTTTTTTACTTCACCCCAACTACTTGCCTTATATAATATCGATGTATCATCAACAAAACTAACCATGATATTGACATGTGTCCAAAAGTCGAAAAATCTAACTTTTGTTTATAACTTGAAAACAAAAGACGATAGCAAATTTTTGTTTACGCTAGTGAATCTGTCTCAAAAAAAGAGATCGAGAAATTGTCTTCCATTTCGTATCTCTTATAGTTACCAAGTTACCCTATAGAAACATCGAAATTTGACCACCATTGTACACTGCCAAAAAATACAATTTAATTTATTACTACTACATATACCACTGACCATATACTGCACTCGATGCGCGTTTCGCAATTCAAGTTGACATCATCTGATGATGATTGACAGTTTTAATCGTTTCCTTAGCTTCACATCAAGGGCTCTAATCCAATTCAGGAACTAATATATAGTATTAAGTTCAAAAATTCATCTCTGGGATGACATTCAAACTCCATATGTCTAGTAATATCTGAGCTATAGCTAGGAATTACGCTTCTGTTGCTATCCAAAATTGTAATTTGATATGTCAAGTCGCTTAGAAGTAATCGAAAGAAGTATCTTTCATGAGTTCTTTTATGGGGGCTTGTATCTTATTAATTATTAAAGGTTTCAGGCTATGGTCTATATAATAAAATACACTCTTTGGGTACTATCGGCCCGTGAAGTATTGCCCGTCATTATGAATCACTCTGTATATAATTGGAAATGGTGTAAGTATCTACTTTAAAAACTGCAACATGAAAAATCACTTATCAGTCCATTTTCCCTTGGTGGTGATTCAATATGAGTAGGTAAAACCGCGCTCGCGCTCATCTCGTTCGTATAGATCGCTATTTAGATACAGTCTAGGATACAGTCCTTAGCGGCTCATTTTAGTTTTTTTTTGATTTCCCATGTGTACTGTATAAAGTTTAAAAGCCAAAGTAGATCATGCCTAAATAGTTATTTCATGAGTAAAATCGGATAAATTGTTAATTTTCCTCATGTTTTAATAACGCGTTTAACTCTTTTAAATCAGTTTAGTTATAATTAAGTAAACATACAAACAACACATTTTAGTTAAAATAATTATAAACTTAAATATTTCAAAAAGACAATTTTTAGTCAAGGTTGGAAATATCTAAAAGAACTAATAGTCATGACCTCACAATAAAGTTATTTTAAACACTAACAAAAAAACGCACATGTCCATAATTAATGTTGGCCGCAAATACAATTACTTCAAAAACAACACGTATTTAAATATGTAGTGTTCCGTAATTGTTTAAGGGTAGGGAAACACATTTACCCGACCTAAACGTTTATTCTTATTTGCAAGGCAGGACAACAATGAATAGAAATCTTGATATCCGGGTGTATAAGAACTATTCACAAAAACATAAGTAAAAAAAAATAAAATTTTATATTGTGCCGTAAAATCGAAAGATTCATAAATATGCTACGATAATAAAATGTTTAGTTTGTAATAACTCTATATTTATATTTAGAACTCGTCAACTTCCATTGAGGAACCACGTATTACTATTTTGAACTTCTTTTTAAATTATTAGTAACAGAAATAATTAAATATACATCAAACGAAAATCTACGGCTTTAAGATAATTTCTCGATTTACCATAAATTGGTGCCAGAACCTATCAGGTTTTGAGTTTCTACCTTATAAACATATCACTTTTAATTTATAGTCCAGCTTTTACGAAATTCCTGCTGGAGTAGGATTCTAATTACATTGCGAATAATTCAAAGCACGTTGGAATATTTTTAATAGGATTACTTTGTCGATGTAATTTCAATGCTGGCTGGTATTCTTTTAATCTTAAAACTTTATTTACCAGTTTAATGTCGGAAAATCTCATTATGGGAGAATAATGAGTTTATATACCTGTCAAAGTTCACTTCTAACAAATATTGAAAAGGAATATAACAAGGTAGAAACAACAGAGAACAGTTTAATAAAATATGGATTTTCACACATTCATTATTAGATACAATTTTAACTTTTACTTCCTCAAAAAAAGGTTAAGTAAATTATTAAATTATTTTTAGAATATAACGTCCATCACACTGAAAATAATACATTGGACCTTTTACTTCTGACAGCGTTTTCTAGAAATATTTCGTCACTATGTAGACAAGCGACATTATATGAAGTCAAACCTCGATTAAATAAATTCATTTACTTGCGAATATGAACCTTTTATACAACAAGAGATTTAACAAGTTCTTAACATGCTATTGGCTATTAATTTATTTCTTCAAAACTTGGCAGATATTTTCAAAACAGTTTCGAAGAAAAAATATGAGACTGAATAACACGTAAAATGTTTATAATGTTTTTAATTAAATTATTCATTCTATTTTAAAAATAATACGTGTCCCACCAATTACAATAAGTGCTCTTCAAATTTGCATAGCTAGAGCCGATATTGGATACCCGGTTCCGACTCGAGCTTATACACTACTCCAGATTTGCACCCGGTCCGGGAGATACCTAGAGTGCGTTCAGTTGCATTTCTGTCACAATGCAACGCATACGCATTACTGCTATGTGGTTTTTACTTTGACGGCGTCGCCGACAGAGAAGGAAGCAAAGATTTCATTGGATGAATCCGATCAATATAAAAAGAGATGAGTTTGAAGCATTTTACATATTGTTAGAGGACTAGCGAGCGGTTGATGAATGTCACACGTCTTCGCCCTTTAGATGCAACCTGGTAAAACTGTCAGCCGATAAATATGAACGCGACAATTTGAATCAATACTCCACTACACGCTCGGTCGCAGGCAAGCCGGTGATGGAGGTCGGGCTTTGCAGTAGGGATCCGGCGACAACCCGGTGGCCGGCTGCCGATTAGCTGGTTCCAGCACATGTGAAAACTCTCATAAGATTCCATCCATTTCGCGACCTACTGGCAGACAGAGCAGGTCACTCGTCGACTCCTGAAAAAGGTATTCCTCCTAGAGGAATGGTGCAATATATGAAAAGTACAAATCAACGCCGTGAACATACTATTCTGCAAGAAGAGAAGTTGAACCATGAACGGCGAACCGATCCAGTGACCAGGCACTGCTATGTACCTTAGGTATTGTCCTGGATGGCTGATGTGGAAACAGAACACTGACAAGGTGGTCAGAAAAGCGCAATAAGAAGACAACACAGTTTATGTTCGATTTACTCTTAATGCTGATTACCTGTGATGTTCCGCTGCACATACTCGATAAACAACCATTTCAGGAGTTCTGGAATAAATACAATCCCAAGGTGACGTTACCAAGTCGCACAACGCAGCTATTAAGGAAAGCCAGACGAAATTCGAAGATGTTTCTGTTGAAACAGTTTTAAAAACTATTTACAAGAACTATAAAGGATTACATGACGCCATACAAAACTTACAAAACAATGAGTTGTCGTTAGCGGAGTCACTGCAAATAGTGGACGAAATCGACTGCTACACTCTATAGGTGACGCAAAAAATGAGCCCGTTGGAGAAAACTTCGCACGTGTATTAAAGCAAGACACCAGTTTTACTATTAAGACAAATTTGTGATGGTATTAATGGTGCATCTGCAAATTCGTTAAGTGAGTTCAAAGACTATTGTAAGTACCTTGTATTACATCAATAGCTGTCGAACGATCATTCAAATATAAGCTCATTTTTTCACCACATCGAACATTACTCTAGGAGACAACCATAGAAACAGACATAATGATGCAAAGTTTTGTCAGATCTTTTCCAGTTTATGATAACCAAGCTAGTTAAGAGGGTAAGTTGTGCATACATTGTTATAAATTGTAACAGTTTATTGCTTTTATTACTAGTTAATCTCTTTTATTACACTTATTATGATGTGTACGCCTATGTCCTGCGGCGCATTTTTGCCAACTCTTGTTATGAGTAAAATCCTGAAACACGTCTATTTCTAATTTTCTAATGACATTTTTTTGAGCATAATTTTATACCTCCCCCTTCAACCCCCTTGGAGTGACAGCTACTCCTTTAAAATGTTTAAATGGAACGAGGGTGCGTGTGATAGTTCATCTGAAAGGGTTTTTAATTCTCTGTCCAGGAATATAAGATTTTTTGAATTTCTCTAATTTTTTTATTGAAGAATGTTACATTTTTATTGTTACTAAGTAAACAAAAGAACATGAAACAGTTTAAATCAAATGTTCAAACTGGACGCTCGTTGCTTCTTGACAATAATGGAGGCGTTACTGAAATTCTTTTAAAACATTTTGTATCGTTTTCGGGGTGATTTGATTAATTTCTTGCTTTATTCTGTCTTTTAAATCATCGACGTTATTTGGTCTGTTGAAGTAGACTTTCGATTTAAAGTAACCCCATAAAAATAGTCAAGTGGGGTCAAATCGGGAGAACGGGCAGGCCTCTCAATTTCACTGCGTCTACTGATCCACCTATTGGGAAAAACTTGATTCAAATAAGCTCTTACTTCCAATGCAAAATGTGGTTTAGCTCCGTCCTGCTGACACCAAATATTTCTATCAATTTCATTAGGGTTGTCATCATCTGGGAAAAGTATTCTTAAATCTTATATTCTTATATCTTATATTGCTGGACAGAGAATTAAAAACTCTTTCAAATGAATATCACATGCACCCTCATTCCATTTAAAACTTTTAAAGGGATAGCTGTCACTCCAAGGGGGTTGAAGGGGGAGGTATAAAATTATGCTCAAAAATGACATTTAAGAATTAAAAATGACGTGTTTCAGGATTTTACTCAAAACTTGTAAATTATGTAAATAATGAATTTATCCGTTACTTATGGACCTCACTGTATATAAAAGTTTCTCTGTTCCTGCCTTTTAAATATGTATTCTAATACTAATACTTCATTAAAAATGATTTTACCGTATCTATTCACACCGCTTCTCACGCTTAAATAATAAAGGCATACATTTCACAGGAAGACAAAACAAGAGAACAGGAGAAATTTCCTGAATGATGCAGAACATAAAACACTTTATTTATAATCGAACGCTTTAGAATAAGAGCGTGTTACTTAAATTTTGATATTCACATCCAACGTATTCAAATGCAGCATTATCGACAGTATAAATGCAGGCGAGGATATAAAGAGGATTTTTTTCTGATAATGGTATGAATTTTAAGAGTGCTGAAGTAAGTTACATACATGAAACACTTCAAAAGTGATAGGTACCATGTAACTGACGATGAGAAATGCAAACTGCACTTTAACCCTCCCATAACACCTCATATGGAGTATAGGAAAAACCCTAACACTTTTTAAGTGTAATGTAAAAATAACAGTTGACCATTAAACATATTTCTAGGTAGACACAGAAACTCTGATTCCAAATGACTTTCTTATAGGTTCAAATTATAAACTAAAAATTACTTGCCATCCAAGAAACCAAAGAAAATAACATAAAACTATTAGAGCTGGCGATATGTAGTTACAAATATTCCTAATGGATCACGAAAAACCCAAGTTAAAAAGTAAAGATATTTACGAGCGAATATGGTAATATTCGCGTGATAAATAGAGCTCGGACCGAGGTATCGGTTCCCAGTGACGGATTTTATGCACACATAATATTGTATTCTAAACGCTTAATGAAATATTCTCATACAATAGAAAAACAGAAATTTATACAATATTGTAAAGTGAATTTTATTTCAATTTAAAATTTTAATACGTAAAATAGTTTTATCGGAAAACGTAAGACAAAAACCAAAAAAAGTTATATTTTTACACTAGCCAAATTTGAGGTTGACGTCACACTATATTTCTCTTTATAACTCGTGAGCGGTTGTGGTTTTTCTGTTCCGAGACTTTCCTAGGCTTGGTGAGACCGTATCTTACGATTGTTTCGCATTATTTAAATTTCTTGTTCCTCTGTTTTTATTTTGTACAATTTTTTTATCTCTATCATACTGTGGGCTTTATTTAGATTTAAAATTAAATTCATATATTTTTTGGGTAATTTCAAAATTTGTTTTGTGTAAGATTTCATCAGATTTTTTAAAAATAAATTTTTATTCACTTTTAATTGAAGTTTTTATTTGTTATCTATAAAAAAGGTTTGTCTATAGGAACCTGATTCTGTGTGGTGAGAGGTTTTTAAACTTAACACACTATAGATAGCGTCCATGGGTAACATACCGGGTGGCCCAGGGACTAGGGAAACCCCCAAATTTTTCTACAATTTTTGAGATAGAAATTTGAAATTTGCAGAGATGAATCAAGACAAAGATTGTAATTTTTTGATCCACTCGCGTCAAAAAAAGTCACTTCCGGTTTAACCGGAAGTGACTCCAACTTTCTTATTTTAAATAGCACCCTGTATATTTAGGTGATTTTTCTGATGAATATTTAATTTCCCTTTATAAAGCTTTTTTCAGATTTAAAATCGGTTCATAAATAACCCAGACAATTACATTTGTTTGTTTCTTTTAAGAAGGCCATGAATCTAATAAACGAAATACATTATAAATAAAATAATTGTCAACACTCGTTGTAAGGGTGTCTACCATCATTACTATTATGTAATTGTAATTATTTCTCATATCGTTTATTTCTTTATTTACGTTTGTTTATTTGTTTTTTTCGATATGTTTATTTTTTACATTTCGTACTACCATAACTTGCTTATTTTGAATAGCATCCTGTGTGTTTTATGTGGTGTTTTTCTTCTCATCAAATTATTCTCTTCGATGATGTATGTATTTGTTATAATAATAACGTTATTAATGCACAAAATGTCGAACATAAAATATTCCTGATACTGTTTTCACTCTTTTCTATGAGTAGGCTGTGTACTCGTATACCTAGGTACGTGAAAATGTAATTTTTAAGTGATCCAATTGTTTACACTTATCAAATTATACCTATTGTAGTATAATAATAATAGTAATAACAAAAAGCATAAATTTATTTAATAATTAAACATGTACATCTACCCTACCCGACAAAATGAACTATTCATTACAAATAAAGAAACTAGGAAGTAAGTTTTGGAAGACCAGAGTTATAAACTAGAAAATAATGAAGAAATAGTGAGTACTATACATTGAACTAAAGTATAGTTTATACGAGCACAATTGAAATCGTATAAAAACTAAAAGCCAGCAAAAACAGTCGGCATCTCTTTATTCTATATATTATTTTATATGTACAATAAAGAGATGCCGACTGTTTTTGCAGGCTTTCAGTTTTTATACGATTTCAATTGTACTCGTATAAACTATACAGAAACTTATAAAAACTGAACTAAATTAAATGTTAAATAACTAAAACCTTATAAATTTTGTTCAAAATGGCCTCAATTTGCTTGAATACAAGCACGAATTCTTTCTGAACGTTCTCTCATTACATTTCGTAAGTTTTGGGGATTTATGTTATTAATTGCCTGTCTCACTCTATCCTCGAGATCTTCACTAGTAGTCGGCTCGGCTGCTGAGAATATACATTATTTTTTAAATATCCCCACAAATAATAGTCTAATGGACTCAAGTTCGGTCATCTCGCACCATCTAGTTGGATCATGAGTACCTATCCAGTGATCTCCAAAACGATTATTTAAATATCTTCTAACCTTAAGTGTATTATGGGGCGGAGCTCCATTCTGTTGGAAAAAATAAAATTCTTTCTCGAGCAATAGGTAAATTCTCTAAAGTAAAACGTATTTTGTAAATAATTAAGTGAAATTTACAGAAAATGTTATTTAACATTTAATTTAGTTCAGTTTTTATAAGTTTCTGTACTTTGGTTCAATGTATAGTACTCACTATTTCTTCATTATTTTCTAGTTTATAACTCTGGTCTTCCAAAACTTACTTCCTAGTTTCTTTATTTGCAATGAATAGTTCATTTTGTCGGGTAGGCTAGATGTACATGTTTAATTATTAAATAAATTTATGCTTTTTGTTATTACTATTATTATTATACTACAATAGGTATAATTTGATAAGTGTAAACAATTGGATCACTTAAAAATTACATTTTCACGTACCTAGGTATACGAGTACACAGCCTACTCATGGAAAAGAGTGAAAACAGTATCAGGAATATTTTATGTTCGACATTTTGTGCATTAATAACGTTATTATTATAACAAATACATACATCATCGGAGAGAATAATTTGATGAGAAGAAAAACACCACATAAAACACACAGGATGCTATTCAAAATAAGCAAGTTATGGTAGTACGAAATGTAAAAAATAAACATATCGAAAAACAAATAAACAAACGTAAATAAAGAAATAAACGATATGAGAAATAATTACAATTACATAATAGTAATGATGGTAGACACCCTTACAACGAGTGTTGACAATTATTTTATTTATAATGTATTTCGTTTATTAGATTCATGGCCTTCTTAAAAGAAACAAACAAATGAAATTGTCTGGGTTATTTATGAACCGATTTTAAATCTGAAAAAAGCTTTATAAAGGGAAATTAAATATTCATCAGAAAAATCACCTATATATACAGGGTGTTATTTAAAATAAGAAAGTTGGAGTTACTTCCGGTTAAACCGGAAGTGACTTTTTTGGCGCGGGTGGATCAAAAAATTTCAATTTCTGTCTTGATTCATCCCTACAAATTTCAAATTTCTATCTCAAAAATTGTAGAAAAATTTGGGGGGTTCTCTAGTCTCTGGGCCACCCGGTATAATATTTAATAACCTATTTGCCATGCAGAAGTCGGTTGCTAGTGACCTGATAATCTGGAGGGAATTACTGTAACACTATAAGGAGCTTTCCTACCCCACGACTCAAGTCTCCCGACTAAACTAGTTAGCCGTTAGCACCAATGTTCTGTATACTTCTACAAAAGTTCATTCGGCACAACTCGTAACCCATAAATGAAAAAAATGGTGTGCTATTGGATAGAATACAATCGATTAGGAAAATTTAAATTTATTATTACAAAAAAAAAATCAAAGAAGATGATCTATATTGCTTCCATTATGAGCAATACAGAGAGTATACCTTTGCAATAGACTCTTTCTAAATTGGCTACGGATCCTCCTTCGCTCAGAATGCGAACTTCTTGAGATATTTTTTCTCTTAATTCATTGCAATATTAAACTTATCTTTACACACCCTGTCTTTAAGGGTCCCCTATTAAATGCAGTCAAGCGGCATAAGATCCGGAGTACAATATTGTGCCCTTGAAATTAATGCAGTCATTTATGTATTATGTAAATATTACCTAGTGGCATTTGTCTTGTGTACAATATTACCTAGCAGCCACTAAAGTATTTATCTCACTTCTCAAAAATTGAAAATATATCATTCTTGCTAAGCAAATTCATAGAATACCGGACCAAGGATTTGATTTCGAAAAATGCCACATCAATCGTTGACTGACGTTCTTTCCTACCTTTGAATAAAAACAAACCCCTTTGCATTTTACGCAAGGCACGTAAACTCCACAACATATTTTTTTTCATTAATGGGTTACGAGTAATAAGACATTCTGCAGCATTAACAGTAATAAAATTACTTAATAAATATCGAGCTGCCAATATATTGCTACAGAACAAAAGAACCATGGCAATCTTGATTTTGTGAAAAATTTGAAATATTTCACTAAATTAGGCATATTGTGCAAACGGTTGCAACAAATATACAAGATATGTATATCGTTGTAGCTGGGAGGAAGCCTTGATTTCATAAAGCTAAAAACACACAGGGTGTTCTATTAAAAAAAAATGCAAGTTTGGTCTTTATCCAAGAAAGGTGATCAATGTTTTCTGCGGTAAGTGCGCTGATATGATAAGAAAATGTTAAGAGAGGTAAAATCTTTCGTGAATAGCCTTGTATTGTATGTATATTGTGCTGGGAAAAACATTCTTTGATTTAATATATTTTAAACAATGCATAAAAAATTATTCACTCGCGGTTTTTGAACTTTAGTGTTAATTTTTTTGGCAACATATTTGGTTTGTAGAACAAACCGATACTGAGCTGAAATATATCTGAATTTACTGTGATACATGCAGTGCCTTTGAATGACACCCCAGCAATTAATAGGCTCCACTACTTACTTAAATTAATTTCATAATATCGTTGAAGGATTACTAACATCTGATGAAATTCAACATAAAAACAAAAGAACTGTGCTCGTACCGTACAAGGGAACCAACTTTTCCTCAAAGAAACTTTTACGATAAGATGTCTCATTTATTAAGTTACAGCCAACGTGACTATAAAAGCTTTATCTCAGTTTCTACTTCTGTTTAGTTAGAAATATATATACGTAAAAGAGAAACATTGATAAATCTTTTATTAAATAAATTTGGTTCAAAAAAATGTGTTCTTGTTTGTCGCAAAAAAAAAGGATAAGAAATTAGATCACTCAAAAACTTTATGTCGTAACTCAAGATGTTTTTAGGTAGCAGAACATTTAATATAATTATTTTACTTAATATGTGTATGTGTATCTTCCTAACTATCTGTATTTAACATGTTTAACCGATGCGGCTAAATCTAATGCAGAACAAAATCTACAATAATGCAAAACTAACTGTTTCCCTATAGTTGAGTCCACAGCAGCTTTAAAGTCTTGTAGAAACGATTTCTGTTTGCATTTAAAGGTTAAAAACTTAAATTATCTTTTACCTTCTGGGATTTTAAAATTCATTGGTTGTCAAAATATCGTCCTTTACGGGGTGGCGACTGTAGGGGGTGAAA
Source organism: Rhamnusium bicolor (assembly GCA_029963845.1). NCBI lineage: Eukaryota > Metazoa > Arthropoda > Insecta > Coleoptera > Cerambycidae > Rhamnusium > Rhamnusium bicolor. Next base: position 43,499 of record JANEYF010001659.1, read on the forward strand.
CGTAAAAATTACCCTTAAAATAATTTTGCGTTATTTTAATCTACCGAATATCGTCTACATTTTTGTTAAATAATTATACAATTTTTGTCAACGTAAACATTAAAAAAAATTAATTAAACAATTAGTTATCGATTTTTTTTTGAGCGCTTGCACGACATCTTTGGCCGAATTTATTCTGTCGGCGTTTGCATCACATTGCATTTAGATGTATAACTTATTTATTATTAATCATTAAATTATAAATCCTACAGAAAGGATAAAGTAAACTTTTCTTAAGAGTCCAGTATTTTGATTTCGGCTTTCTTTTCGGAGACAATACGAGGGAAACGCAAAACTGCTTAAATTTTTAAGCATTTCAAACCGAGATAGTGCCTTTTTAAGTTTCATCTCTCGCAAAACACAGGTTTTAAAAAAGATTATAAAAAGAAATCTAATTAGCAAACGATGAAAGGTATCTTCAGTCATTGGAGGTCTGGTAGCGGGAACAGGAACAATGAGTAATAAGAATTATTTACATATCGCACAAGGACCAAAAATGTAGTTTTTTGTGCGATTACCGAAAATCGTCGGATGAGACGAAAACGAGTTCGAAAACCATATGAGTAGGAAAAACATTTTCATCCGTGTATGACATACTATTTTTTACTCGATTGTAAGACCTGGAATGGGTTGGAACCTTTGATGCTAAGATAACACTTACGTAGTTATCCACGAAACACGTGCTTTCAGAATTGTTTAATAAATTATTTTTTAATGTTTACGTTGACAAAAATATATACTATTATTTAACAAAAATGTAGACAATATTCTGTAGATTAAAATAACGCAAAACTACTTTAATTTTTACGTTTCACCCCCCTACAGGACGAAATTTTGACGACCAATCCCAAAGGATAAGAACTAATTTAAAATGGATTTTAACTTTTAACCTCAAAGTGCAAACAGAAATCACAATTTGATGGCTGGTGACCTCTACTATTACTAATTATTGCCCAAGAATGTCTCAAGGATTTCGATGTCATTACAGATACACAACGATACCAACATGCCAACATAATAATGCAGAATTACAAATTTAAACGTGCCTCTATCCTTTCAGATAAACTAAATACCACATTGTTCACAATATTTTGAACAAATTTTCATTTTAAATCTAGGTATGTGTCTATTTATATTTATGTACCTATGTTTCAAACAAATAATAGAACATTGGTGTTGAATTCAAAATCGCCGCGCTATTATTTTCAATATTTTATAAAAGAACAACAATATTTTCTTTTTCGATTAGTTTTAAGCTTCTATGAAGTATCAAGAGCTTTAAGAAATCCAATTAAATTAAACTTTTTAATACTATAAACCCGTATCGGCAGACCAATGTGGAAAATGTAAAACATTTTATTGCCAGGATTTATATTTTTCAGTATGTGCTCCTGCAGAGAAATGAGCTGTGGAAGCAATTGGGATTTGTCTGTTAAAGAATCACGTTCAGCCAATTCTTCTAAAATCACCAACCTGGTTTTATTTACTGTAGGATTGGGATTTTAACAACGAATAGTTTTATTATGGGTAAACTGTTATTATATGAACTAAGTTAAATACAATTTTGGGCAAGGATGCAGGTTGCAGACTACTTACACTTGATATCATAAAGCAAGAAGCTTAAACTCTGAGTGTATATGTCATTTACTACACAGTTGGTTCCATCGATCTTTGATGAAAATAAAATTTTTATATTTATGCATGTTTTAAAAAATATGCAAAACCATGAAATCAAATTAAAATGGAAAATAAATTTCAGTCCATAAAACTATCTATTGTACTTATCTTAAAGTTTATATGGGACAAACTGGAAGAAATGCTAAGAACATGATATCAGAACACAAAATAACTTTTAAAAATAGAATGAAAGATTCGACTTATGTTAATGATCTTTTAGAATACAATCAAATCAAAGTTTTAATGAGAATTTTGAAATTTTACATTTACCAAATTATTAAATGCAATTATTTGAATCTTAAGAAAATAAAAAAAAATATATAGAAATGATATTAAATGAACAGTTTAACTTCGCCATTATTAAATCTATTTTAATTGTAAACTATATTTAATTTTTTTAATTATTTCCATTATTTTTTAATAATGTAAGGAATGACATATTTGTCTTTTTTGTTTGATACCTGGTGATGTTATTCAATTACAGTTTATTTAAACTTACATTAATAACTTTATTGGATGCATATTTATACAATATTTATAATGACAGTCTTATACTCTGACCCGGCGGGGATACCTGTACCCCAACCGGGCGCGTCCCCAGGTGGCGGATAGGGGAATGCCCTAAGTGACACTGGTGTCACCGGGTAGGTGTGAAATAAAACAACACCCGTGGACCAACAGGCTTGCACAGAGGGAAACAACCTCTTCAACAAAAAAAGTTCCCTGGTGCTCAGTGGCGCGGGCCCAGGACCATAGCCAGGACCAATGAACATGGACATGAATATGGAAAAGTTTACGGAGCAGGGGAGGGATACCCCAGTTCCGGTCGGGGAAGAGAGTAGGAGAGTAGGCTCCACCCGACCGTCAGCCAGCGACTACTCAGTACCCACAGCGGGATGTCAGGCTGTGGAGGGTACTAATACTACTGACACCCTTAACGAGAGAAGGCAAGCTCTCGATCTCCAGGAAACTGGAGAACATATGGAGATTGGGATCAATCCTACTCCATCAGAAATCTCGATTTCATCGGACCAGGAGCGGGAGCTGTTAAAGTCCCCGTCTCTAAGGGCCGGACAATTGGGAACCACAAAGGATGAGGTATCCAAGAAATTGGATGGACTCAACCTTAAAAGAAAACGACTGGGGGGTGCTGCAAGAAGACGCCTTGGTCGTTTACTTAAGCGCGGAATACCTTACGAAACCGCCTTAAGTAAAGTGTTGGAGCAACAGCCAACCGCACAGCAGCCAGAGCGGGAGCAACAAACCTCCTCTGAGCAAGCTGTAACCGGTAAGCGTCTGCGCTCCGACGACAGCACACCACACCAGCGGGCAAAAAAGCCCCGGGAAGGTGGAGCTACAAAACTGCTTTTTAGGGAAGCCGTGGAGGGGGTCAGAGTGGGCATAATCCATTCCAACTACCCAACGGAGACTCTAACGAGTACACAGATGGGAGCAATACAGCAGGCAATAATGCAAGCTGTAGAGGCAATCCCAGACGAAGGTCCTCAGGTGAGGTTCCTAGGCTGCACACAACGGCCTGGGTGGCTTCTCATTACCTGTGCGGATGGGACGAGCACCTCGTGGATGGAAAGCGCCACAGAACGCCTCCATCCATGGGAAGGAGCGCGTCTTAAATTCGTGCAGGGACAGGACCTTCCCAAACCTCATGTCTGTTCGGCATATATCCCGGATGACGTCGGTAACCGGCTGTCTTCTGAGGTGGTGCTGAACAGGCTGAGGAAAATGAACCACGGTCTGAACACCCGGGAGTGGAACGTACTACACCGGGAGGATTCGGGCTCTGGTCAAACATGGACGTTCTCAGTAGATGAAGCGTCCATGATCACACTGGAGGGACTGAATTTCAGGCCCTTCTGCGGATTTGGACAAGTCCAATTCCGCCCAAAAGTCAGAGGAGGTAAAGACCCCTCTGATAAGAAATCGGTGGCAGGAACGCCCTCAAGGAAAAGCGAACTACAATCGCTTCCCAAGAGGAGCGAACAGCCCCGACAAGGAACCTCTGGGAAAGGAAAATCCCTCCCGAACAAACCCCATCTTAAGAAGAGTGGAATTAAACCACCTTCGAAGAAGGGAAAGGCGGGGGAACCTAACCCAGACAAAACCACCTCCAGGAAGCGTGAGAAACATTCACCTTCCGGGAGGAGGAGAAAAAAATCCCACCCCCCCTTAACTTACCTTTAAACTCACAAACCTAACCCTACCTAACCCAACCGTATCTCAACACCCCACAACTAGTACCCTTATCCTTAATCCTTATCCTCAAATCAACTACCCAATGACATCTTATATTAGGTGTCTGCAGGCGAATCTACAAAAAGCCAGGACGGCCACATACGTCCTCGGCAAAAGATTCAAGGAAGAGCAAATCGACATTGCTCTTCTCCAGGAACCCTGGACAAGTAACACAGGCCGAGTAAGCGGCCTGGGAAATACTTCTGGCAAGGTAATAGAAATCGGCTCTGATGAAAGACCCAGGGCATGTATCTTGATCAGAAATAACATTAACCACTTTGTTCTTACAGGTTACTGCACCCAGGACGTTGTAACCGTCCAGGTATCGATCTCGGAGGGGGAAGCAAGATGGATATAATCGTCTGCTCAGCCTACTTTCCGGGTGATAGAAATGCAGACCAACCTCCTCCAGCTGTAGTGCGGGATTTAATCGCCTACAGCAAGAGGAACAATATCCACCTGGTTATTGGATGTGACGCGAATTCCCACCATACAGCGTGGGGAAGCACGAACATTAACCAAAGAGGTGAGTCACTTTTTGAATATTTATTAGGTGAAGGACTAACTGTGAATAACATTGGTTCCGAACCAACCTTTGTCACCAGAAATAAGAAGGAGGTATTAGATATTACAATCAGCTCAAACTACTTGAGCAACAAGATATCCGATTGGAAAGTATCTTCTGAACCCTCGTGTTCAGATCATAAACATATTCTATTCAATATAGAAGCTGGTCCAAGACCTGTGGTGACATATCGGGATCCGAAGTGCACGGACTGGGAAGGGTATAAATATTCCCTCCAGTCTCACCTTCAATCCGCTATCACCACAATCAGGAATCGTGATGAGACTGAAATTGCGGCGGAACAGATCCGCAACGCGATGGTCTCAGCATATAACGAAAACTGTCCACTGAAGACAAAAAGGGATAATAGAGGCACGTCTTGGTGGAACAAAAATTTGGATAAAATGAGAAAGGAAGTTCGACGCCTCTTTAATCGAGCTAAAGCTTCGGGCGACTGGGACCAATATAGATCCGCTCTAACGGACTATAACAAAGAAATAAGGAAAGCAAAAAGGGGATCTTGGAGGAAATTCTGTGAGAGTATAACTGACGTACCTCACAGTACTAGAATCCACAAGATTCTTTCCAGAGAGCCGACAAGGGAATTCGGTTCGTTAAGGCGGCCGGATGGCTCATATACGGACTCTGGAAAGGAAACCTTACAGCTCCTAGCACAAAACCACTTCCCAGGGTGCTTGAATGCGGATGACCAACAGCCGTCACCGTCAGAAGGCCGATTAAAACGACCTGATAAAAATGATTGGCTGACGGCTAAAAAGGTGATCACAATACCGGCAATTGAGTGGGCCATCGGATCATTCCAACCATTCAAATCGCCAGGAGAGGATGGAGTTTTTCCAGCTCTACTACAAAATGGACTGGAAATATTGCTCCCACTCCTCATTAAACTATTCAGAGCTAGTCTGGTATGGAACTATATCCCATCCAGTTGGTCGGCGGTCAAGGTAGTATATATACCAAAAATGGGTAGGAAAGAACCAAGCCTTAAATCGCTTAGACCAATTAGCCTGACATCTTTTCTGTTGAAAGGCCTGGAGAAGGTGCTGGACGGATATATCAGGGGGGAACATCCTGAATCATCACCCCCTCAATATCCATCAGTACGCCTATCAGACAGGAAAATCAACAGAACTAGCACTCAATAACCTAGTCGAGAAGATTACCCAATCCCTTCAAATGAAGGAAATTGCGGTGGGAGCCTTTCTCGACATTGAAGGAGCATTTAATAATGCACTGCCCGACTCCTTATATGCAGCAGTGGCTGCCAGAGGAATTGAGCCTACTATAGGCGACTGGATACGTGCTATGCTATCAAACAGAACCATAACAACGTCTCTACAGGGAGAAACAGTTAGGTTTAGAGCCACGAGAGGGTGCCCGCAGGGTGGGGTTCTCTCCCCCCTTTTGTGGTCACTTCTTGTGGACGACCTACTGGCTATTCTCACACTGTGGGAGGTTGAGGTTCTAGCATATGCAGATGATCTAGTCATACTAGTCAGAGGAAACTCTGAAGGAGTAATATCAAATACCCTTCAAGAGACTCTGGATGCAGTGAGTAACTGGTGCGACGGGGAACAGATGTCTGTAAACCCTCAAAAAACAGTAATAGTACCATTCACCCGGAAAAGGAAGCTGGAGGACTTAAGACCTCCCACTTTAATGGGTGAAACTGTTCCATTTGCGGAGGAGGTGAAATATCTAGGAATCACTCTGGATAAATCACTTAATTGGAACTCCCATCTGGAAAAGGTAATCCACGAAGCAAAGCTGTCCCTATGGACATGCCGTCGTATTTGTGGCAAATCCTGGGGCATGGGTCCCCAACAAATTTACTGGATCTATATCACGGTCATCAGACCAATGATAACATACGGATCCATTGTTTGGTGGCCGAAAGGATTACAACGGACGGCCAAATCCAAACTCTCTGGACTGCAGAGATTAGCATGCATGACCGTAACGGGAGCAATTAGCACCACACCGTCAGCTGCAATGGAAATCCTCCTGGATTTACCCCCTCTTCATATATATCTGGAGAGAGAGGCCAGGTGGGCAACCTACAGATTGCAACAAGCGGCCATTAATATGCCGCAGACTAGTATCATGGAGCGGAACAGGTTGTTGGATGACATAGAGAATCACAGCATCCTGGGAATGCCCTCGGATACTATGCCTACTATGACCAACTACGAGGAAGGCAGACAGTTGTTGGTTTACAGACGGCTCCAAAACTCCCGAGGGAACAGGAGCCGGAGTACACAGCTACAGACCAAGGGTGAGGATAGTCTCAAACCTAGGTACTTATGCAACTGTTTTTCAGGCTGAGGTTCATGCCATTGAACTGTGTGTACGAAGGCTGGAATATATGCATCTTACACGCAGATCAATAAAAATTTTCTCAGATAGCCAAGCAGCTATAAAAGCTCTTGGCTCCTACCGGTGCAACTCCAAAACGATATGGAATTGTCAAAAAGCTCTAAATCATTTGGGCAAGAACAACAAAGTGACTCTGGTCTGGATACCCGGCCACTCTGGTATGGAAGGTAACGAAATAGCGGACTCCCTTAGCCAGAGAAGGAGCGGGATCACGATTCATCGGACCAGAACCAATACTTGGCATATCTTCAAGTACGGCCAAGATGGCTATCTCAACCTGGGCTGAAAGGCAAACTCTCCAGTATTGGCAAGAGTTACCAGGATTAGTTCATTCGAAGGCGTTCATAAAATACCCTTTGAAATCGAGAACTAAGAAACTTTTAGAGTTAAACAGGATAAACCTGAAAACTCTAACAGGCCTATATACCGGGCACTGCCGACTAAACTATCATCTGCATAAACTCGGCCTAGCGGAAAACGCCGAGTGCCGTCTATGCCTGGAGGATGATGAGAAGGCAGACCACATCTTATGCACCTGTCCCGCTGTGGAGAGGATCCGATTCTCAATATTTGGCAAAGGGCAACTGCTGCCAGAGGATCTGGACACATTCTCACCCAATAAAGTTATCAGTTTCATTAAGAGACTGAACTTATTGGGTGAAATATAATTAGGCGTGAGCCACAATAGGCCTGCTGATGGCCGCAGTGGAGGGTCTACTGAGACCCACTCACAACAAACCTAACCTAACCTAACCTAACCTTATACTCTGAAGAAACCGTTGTGTTGGCGAAACAATAATTGTCATGTCATTAGAGGTTTTCTAAAAATATGTAAATATAAAAATTCGGAAAACAGTTAAGATTTATTTCGTTCAGTGTTAACATGCATTTTCACAATATCGGGCATTATTGGACGGAAGAAATTGTCCTGGAAAGACAGAAATTGTCCTGGAAGGACATTTTCTTCCGGACAAGGAATGAACAATGAAATTATTAATGCAGTTGCTGGTTAATACCGAATTGTATACAAAAAATACTCAAAATTTTTTGAAGAAATTTTAGAAATTAATATTCATGACAGACATCTAATGGTGAGTTTGATGTAGTTAGTCTTTTTTACTGATGTCCCAGTAAATAGAACTTTGGTAATTATTAAAACAAATTGCTAAATGACAACAACTTGGTAGAAAGAATTAAACTCAGTGTATATGGTATAATGGAATCATTGAATGTTCGTATTAACCCTTTAAGGCCCAGTAGTCTCACTATGAAACTACATATCTAAAGTCATTATTCCATCGTCTTTGTGTTCAAATTTTAAGAAGTGTCAGTCAAAATTCAAATTTTATGGTGCCAAAATGTTTACAAAATTTTAATTATAGTTTTATTTAAACATTTGAACACAATATTATAATGGGTTTGTATAACAGATCTGATTTATAATCTTTCATCACGAATAAATTTTTTTGTAAAGTTAGAAATAGAAATGTTGGGGCCCGGTAGACCCCATTCCAGGAGACCGATTTTGCTCATCAGCGAACTCAATCTCTTCCTTGACATCTAGAATGTGTGTACCTTTTTTGAAAGCTTTATCTCAAAAACTGTAGCTGCTATCGTGAACCACACAGACACACACGCACACACAGACATACAGACAGAATATTTTTTCTGTCTGAAATTTTGTGTATCGTCATAATTCGTCGAGATTCGTCCAGAAATGCAATAAAAATTTTCAAAATTTTGTAAACGGACACATTCCTTCCTCACCTTGAGGTGTCAGGAAGTAATTAATGCAACATGTATTTGCTTGGAAAAAAGTTACGTATAACCAACAACTACAACAATTTACTGAAAGATTAGGGCCTAATAGTGATTATGTTGAATTTCCAGTAGAAGTATTTTTGCAATTATTTCCGCTGTAACTTTTTCAACATACAGTTTTTCAAACTAATTTACCTGCCACACAGAAAAATGGAGGAAATACAAATGCACCAACGAACGTGGAAGAACTACATGCATATTTTGGCATAAAAAAACTTCCAGTTATAAGGATTATTGGTATGCAAATCTAGAACCTCGGGAAACATTTATGTCCAGAAATAGGTTTAGTTGGTTACTAAATCACGTACATTTCAATGATAATTCTGTCCAACTCCGTCGAGGCGAGCCGAATTTCGACAAGCTATATAAAATTCGTCCAACCCTAAATACACTAGAAAAAACGTTTTCTGAATGCTACAAACTAGGTGAACACCAATCAATTGACGAATCAGTGGTGAAATTTTAAGGTCGCAGTAGTTTACGCCAGTATATGCCATTGAAGCCTATAAAGCGTGGGTATAAAATTTAGGTTAGAGCTGACGAATCAGGGGTAGGTAGCTTAATTTCAAATATATACCGGAAAATGGGCCTTTTCACTACTTCTTAAATCTCAAAACAAATATGTTTATTTGAAAGCTAACTGATAGATATTCACCTTGTGCAACTTTGTTTAATAAAAAAATAAACATTTATTATGGTAATTTGAACACTCATTTGACCTTGAAGCTGAGTGACGTCACACAAACCGGAATAATGTTGGTAGCATTTGTCAGAACGCCTAATACTACTAACATCACACCACAACTGACACATTTTACATTGTTTACGGTTAGTTTTGTGGTTATGTGCTGTGTGTTCATTTACGAATCGTGTTTTGCTTTGTTACTGCACATTATTGGAGGAAAATGTAGCCAGGATTTTCTAAAGGAAATGCAGAAAATCTGCCGAAAGTTGACTTTATTATAGTGGACGAGTTTTACATGTCAAATTTGGATTATTTATCAGCAGAAGTCAGGAATATTAAAACAAAACGGTAAGTCATTAGTAATCTTATTTTCGTGTAATTTATTTATAAATATAATGGAACTACCATTATTTTAACATGCAATTGTTGTTACAATATTTTTCCAGTTTTCCGATTCTTCTTTTAACTGTAAAATTTCAATAATTTAGCATCAATTTCTAAATAAAACTACTTTTCTTACATCAAAATGATCTTCACAACAGTAAATGTTTCTGGTTTTCGTCAACAGCTTCTCAACTTTGGCTATTTTAAATCATGATTTTCGTCTATTTTCATCTGGTGGAACGTAAACGAAAATTTTGATTAGACAATTCATGTTGTTATTTGTACATGTTGGTACAAAGCACTTTTTAAGCATGTTCCACACACAACAATCCAAACTAAAAAGAAACGACTGTCAAAGTCAATTTCGACATCAACTGTCAAAGAGCAGAGAACCAACTTTGCAATACACCGATGTGTCATGTTCAAGGTCGTAGTCCCTTTGACGTCACTAAGGTGAGTTGCGTGACGTCACGTAAAAGCGCGCGCTTTATTTCCGCACTTTTGTTATTTTTTTTTCAATAGAAATCGTGCTCAAAAAAAAAATAAAAAATACGGCAAGTTTTTTTTATAAAACACTATCACATAAAGCAATAAAAAAAATCTGTGAAAAGGCCCATTGTCTGATATTGCCGAAAAACAACTTGGCCCAAGAGTAGTGAAGGATTTGACGATATCACTAATAGGCAAACACCACAAGGTATATTTTGATAATTTTTTCAACACAATAAAATTATAGAGACCTCTTGGATTTGGGGATCTATTCTTGTGGTATGATCAAGAAAAATAAGCAATATATGCCTACAGATTTTTTATCAGATAAAGCAATGAAACATGGAGAATGTGATTGGCGATCAACAGATGATGGTATAATCTCAGTGAAATGGATGGATAAGAAAGCAGTTTATCTCGCAAGTAATTTCCATATTCCAGAAGATTTTGGGACCGTCAATAGAAAAAATAAAGACGGATCAATCCAACAAGTCAATTGTCCCAAAATTGTGATGGACTATATGGGATATGTTGATAGAGTGGATATGATGAAATCGTTTTATGAGGTGGATCGTAAATCGAAAAAAATGGTACCAACGACTTTTTTGTCATTTTTTACATTTGTGCGTCTTGAATGCTTTTGTAATTTTTACATAAAGAACTGAATACTCCAACAGTTTAAATTTGAATACATTTTATATGAGTGTTACAATGGGACTAATTGGTGCAGAACCAACTGTTGCCAAAAAAGGAAGGCGAAGTATAGAACTACCTCCCAACAAGTTCAAAACTATTGTCCCACAAGGGATCAGGCATGACAAAATTACACATTTGCAGGTATATGGCAGTTTCCTTCGCTGTAACTTACGCAGCACCCGCACAGAATCATATCGCACAAAGTGGAGGTGTTCAACTTGTGAAGTTGTACTTTGCATGAACGATAAAAAGAAAACTGTTTTCTACAGTATCATACCAAATAGTGATAATTGTTTTATTGTAAAATAAATATCTTAGGTTCTGCATTCAAGTTTTTCATTAAATTTCTGGTGGTTTCACCTTGACACCACCATGTAGTAAGTCCAGTGGTTTCACTGAGAAACCACGTTCTACTGACCTTCTGGAAAATTGAAAATAAAAAATTTCGTTAAATCCTTAATACTTACCCAAGTTATAGTCATTATTAATATTCGGAATGTAAAAAATAAAAAATAAATAAATTTGGGCCTCAAAAGGAAAGTTAACTTATTTTCAGCAGGATTTCGGTATGGATCTCCACTCGGATCTCCATTACCTCCAATATTAAGTAATATATTTATGAAGGATTTTGAAAATAATTACATACCAAATTATGTACTTAAATCGATTATTTGGTGAAGATATGACGATGATGTTTTTGCAATTTGACTTTATAGTACTGAGTTATTAGTTATTACATAATTTTTTAGAAAACGTTAATGATGAAGAACCTCTATTAAATTTATTTTGGAAGTAGATAGTAAAAATAAATTACGCTTCACAGATACTTTGGTTAAAAATTTGAAACATATTTGAAACTATTATGTACAGAAAAATAATTCACACTAACAGATATTTAAATTTTAAATCTAAAAAGGCAATTAATGTTAAAAGGGATGTTATTAAATATTGTGTTAAAAGGGATGTTGTTAAATATTTGTACGACAGGGCAAACATAATTTCATCTAATGATCAAATATTAAATAATGAGAATAATTTCACTAGAGAGGTTTTAATAAATACATAATATTCCGAACTTTTTGTTGATAGAACTCCAGTAAATATTGACAATATATTTAATAACCCGATATAATAAAAACATGAATATAACAATAATAATAATAATAATAATATATTTATCTGCCGAGTGGCTGGCAGGTCAAATGCAGAAGGCGGTCATTCTGGGTTATCTCCGTCTGCTTAGGGCACACGATTCTGGTATCTACAGTCACTAACCCTGCGGGATGTGGGGAGTGGCTGTAGTTGATCCGCCGGCGTGACTCCCGTGAGGCGTCGGAGGCCACGGGAGGACTGACCGGCATCGGGAAACCGAAAAAAAAAAAAATATTTGCATATCAATATGCGACAATAGTTCCATATGTAAAAGATTTATCTGAAAAACTACGTCGTGTTGAAGATAAGTTTCATTTTAGAATACTGCTTGAAATGAGTAATAGGAGTATTATGAGATCCATTTTAACAAAAAAACAAAACAATTAAATTATGAGCATAATTCAAAAAACTGTATTTTTATAGTATTCAGTGTGATTCCGTTGTAATAATAACCACTGAGTATATTATGTAATTCTCTTAACACAAAAATTGTTCTGTTAGTTTAGAAATTTTACTGAAATAGCAATAGTGAAATATTCTTGAAATCATTCTTCTGATATAAAACATTCGACAACTTCTATAGGGTATAACCGCTGTTAAATTTGGTTTTTAATTAATTTTCTAGTGACCCTAAATTGTTTAAGTTGACTTGTACAAATTGAGGGAAATTCTCACACAGGGTTACTTTGGATAACAACTTTGTAACAAACATACCATTTGTAAATTCGGATTGAAACCGAGTGTAATTCCAATTTCAACATCGTTTTCTAGCTTAACCCTTAACGTGACATTTAAAATTGGATATCTACGCTATAAACTTAACACTTAATATTGTCCTGCACACTTCTAAAGTCATCACGTGAGATGAAAATAAAGATAATGGATTGACTTCTTATGAATGCTGTGCTGTGATCGATTATACTATACAAATGTGTTGACTCCTCAATTTATTGCGAGTATACTAAAAATAGCTGAACAAATAAAAAAATTACGATTCACTGTGTGTCTACTTTAAACCAGTCATTGAAATTTGAATAAATTACGCTGAGCAGTTTTGAAGATTTGCTGATGTTAAAAAATGTCCCATTTTTAAGGAGATTTTGACCATAGCAATTTTTAATCCGTTATAGCTCGGAACATGTGCATCCTATATAAATAAAATTTTGAGTGTTGATAAAATACAGTTTTTTTCGTACACTGATTTTTTTTTATAATTATTCATTTTTAAATTTCTGAGTTATTGTCAAAAATGCGCAGTCATAATCATTGAGTTATTTTTCAAGGTATTTAGAAAATCTTTCTGGGATTATTGTTTGAAATAAAATTTTTTTATAGATTCTAGTAAATTCGTTTTAAAGATTTTTTCTCTTTGGAAAATTGTGACCTGATTAAAATATGATTTGAAAAAGTTCAATCTGTTTTTCGGAGTATAAATGAACGTGGGTGGTCTTTACATCTAATTTCGAACTAACGACCAGTTTGACCCATGTAAAAGGCGTTACAATCCGGATGTCAATCTATTAACTCCTGGTTTCGTCAATTTGTTAGTTTTGTCTATAACATCATACAGAATGTCTGAATGTTTTGGCTCTGATTTAAATTGACTTTTAAAATGCTGTGACAAATGTAACAATTTTTGTGAAGTTGTATGTTAATGATACATATTTATTACTCTCGTAGCCTCTATTAATTAAATTATCTATAGTAATTTCCTGAAAATCGTTATTTAAGGTTGTCCCATACTATACTTTTTGATATATTTAAAATATACCTGATTTATCTATTTATCCCGTATTTATCATCTTTAAATATCTGTTTTTATAAAAAATTTCCCCAGTGCAGCATAGTAAATAGCCCTCAATATTGTAATAAAATATTACCGACACTACCCTTATTTGTCATTTTAATTTTCATTCATAAATCTAAATTTGAAATTTCGCATCTTTAACGTAAGAGTCATAAATTATTTGTAATTTGTTTTTATTCATCATTCACTTTAGAATTGTTTGAAACTGGCACATTCAGTGTCGTACTTGCAGTAACGTTAAGTTACAATAAATTAATGATAAAACAAAAATAAAGTAAAACGTGTCTTAGTATATCAACGATATTCTTTTTCTTAAAATTGTGGCGAATTCGCTGGGTGTATATGTTGATAATTGAGTAAAGTATCTTAGAAAGTTATTTTTTAAATAAGACTTTTACATTCGGAAAACTCGAAGTTTAAATACGGGAAATAACAAAAGAATAAAAATATTGAACAGAAGAGGCTGTAGAGAAAATATTAATATTTATTTCAATACTGAGGAGGGTTGGAAATTTTAACTTACCATTTTAACTTAAATATCTGCTACAAGCAACAATTTTTTTTATCAACAGCATCTTACGAAGGTCTATTGTTTCATGGGAAATCCAAGCCTACGGGAAGATTAAAGAAAGTACTTACCTATTAACCCTGTTCTTAATGGTATAAGGCGAATAATAAATAGGGAAAACATTATTGGGAAATTAATTCCCCAGCTTGATTGTTCGTAGAAAGAAGAATGCATGGAATATGATATTGTTAGTAAACTTTAGGAAAAAGGGATAAATTGCCATCCTTTATATAACAGATCGAATATCGCTCGCTCGTTATATGGTCTCAACGACACAACTTTTATAGAGCAACGTTTTTGAGCTTATTAGCTTACACGTTTCACTACATATTTAATTAAATAATTAGCATCGTGTCGGTTTTAATAAAATTTTGCTTTACTTTTAATCAGATGATGTCAACTTGATTGGCGAAACTCTTATCATGCAGTGGTTAGTTATTTGTAATACTTTTCTTTGGTGTCATTTACCTTTCTTACTACCAATTATTAGCTACTTGTATTATAAAAGTGCCATGTTATTTTAATATTTCGGTGTCAAATGATTATTATTAAAGTAACTGCTTTCTCTTAGGGTGACAGAAAATATGAGTGTAACAGTTAATTTAATAGAAAAAAGTTCTGTCTTCTATTTAAGAACAAATTATAAACAAACTCATAAAGATTGATGCTTATACGACCAGTAATACACAATAATATACTTGAGGTTGCCAGAATTATTAATTTTTAATATCTAAGAATTTCATATATTAACCAAAAGCGAAAACAAATTATCAGTTATTATTTTTAATTAATTAAATTATTATCAATGTTCTTTTTTTAACATTACCCATGAACTTTGTCAACGTTGTTTGGTTAAAAATTTTATTACTTTGACAAATTTGTTTTTTAAATTTTCTTATGTGTCTTAATTAGTTTTTAACAAACACCGTGTGCGTTAAATTATATCTTGACTCTTGACTTCCATAAATAAACTTCTGTTTTTAAAGCAGCTGTTTTATGAGTAGACACCGGAGAATTTCCGTTAGTCCAGTACAGGCTTCCCGACTAGACTATCTTTCCTATAAAGAAGGACAGTAGCTGTGCGGACGTAGCGAGATTTAGACCATATTCTCTATTCAGTTTACCTACAAACGTCACAGTGCGTAGACGGAGGGAGCAAGGATAACAAGTTGTAGTAACAACTATGTTCACAGAAGATGCGAAAAATCAGTACCAAGTCGTTGAGGTATAGTGGATCAGCGAAGCTGCTCGTTTCGTCATCATTCGAAATAGGCCTGAAACTGTGGTTTCCATGTATCTACAATGTGATTGGCCTTGGTAACTAAAACAGGCCGACGTTCTATAAGTGATTAAAAAATATATATTTAGATTTGTGCTAACTTCCTGGTAACATGAAAAATTACATTTTTCTTGCAATAGTAGTTATTACCTTCAAGAAAATTGATGTCAAATTGCAATATCAACAAATTCCTGGATATTTTGTTAAACTGATATTCCGTACTCTTTGAAAACGCATGATTTTTTAAGACACAAAACTGCTTTATGTAGAATATACAAACAAATTCGCCAGTTTTACTACATATTTCCCTAACAATATCAAAATCAATGGCTAGAAGAGGATATAGTGGATAAAATATCATAAAAAATAGTGTCATATGTGATGCGTATCGAACGATCTAAGAAACCTTATAAACCATGACACAATTTCTTAGAATATAAGTATTTTCACAATAATTTTCATTGATATACACATTCATATATTTAGAGTGATTTGCAGTTTGTAATTTCTATTAATTTACGACATGCTCATTTTTTAATAACAGTTTTCAAATAAAAAAAATAGTGGCACACAGTCATCCGTAATATCCCTTTCGGATAATATTTGATCCAATATTATGCAAAGTTAGCGTAATGCGATTCAAAACAGTAGCACACAGCTGAACAGGAACTTGAGCAAGACAAGGTGCAGATACTTTCGATTGGTTCGCAATAGTTTATTGTTAGACGTCATGGGAAATGCACGCAACCGCTCTAGCTAGCAATGGTAGTTGCTAATGCAAACGTGTCAGAATTTTTTTTAACAATTTATGTCCGATGGGAAAAACTTCATATTCTTATTTTAATTATAAACACTTTTATGACTCTACGAGCACATCATCCACCTATATCATATTATAAAGTGCCTAGCTAGCTAATTAAGTTTTTAAAAATGTATTTACTTTATTTTTGTCAGTTTTACTATTTTATTTATGTCTATCAATTTTTACATATGATAACATTATATAGTGTGATAAAGTAGGGATATGAAAGATATATTAACGCGCCGATAAAAGTAAATCTGCACACGGGGGCAAGCACACTAGCGGCGGCTCTGTATATGGTCCTGTCTAAACCATACGAAGCTGTTCTGGCAACTTTTTTATAGCTGATGGCAATAATCCTTAATTTAAAATCAAAGGTGCCGAATTGTTACTTAATTAGAGAATTTTATTGTAGATACTTTGTATATAGATGTCTGAAAATCTGCAATAAAATTTATTAACTGGTTTTTATTATAGGACCTACCCATCCATGTATTGATGAAAAATATTTATTTTATTCCAAAAGCCGGTGGCCGTCCTTTGTCTCCCTTGGCGACGCCCATGGGTGTAGTTTATTTTAAATAATATACGAATTTTAACCCTGAATTCATTCTGTGTTCGTCAAATTAAATTTAACGAAAGGATAATATTAGAAGTGGAACTTTTTGCATTAGTGGCAATTTATGAGGTTTTTTCTGTTAGAACAAAAAAACTATATTAATATCACTGATTGCGATTAAAATTGAATATAGTCTATACTATATTGTTACCGTTTATATATAAATGAAAATATGAATTTATGTTCATATATTTAAATTAAAATAAATACTAATCGCATGCATGAAAAGTCCATCGTGGGAACAATTTGTGCAATATTTTATTTTAAACAGTACTGAATAATGCATCGACTACAAATTATTGATTTTATATTTTTTGTATATACCAAATGGAATATTGTTCAATTTGTTATTTTATTCATCGGTTATAAAATAATAATTATTTATATAGGTATCCAACTGAAAACTGGAAATGAATAGTTCCAATAACGAGAACCTAAAAATGGCAGATGTGACTCCTGGACCTATCACCTATGTGGGATTACGATTATGGGCAGGTCTTTTTACCTCTGGGTAAGTTACTGTTAACTAACTAGGAGATTAGAATTGGTTTTACTTCAACATTTTATTTATTCACATTCACATTCATATTTTAATCATCTAGTTAGTTCACAGTAACTTAACCAGAGGTGAAAAGACCATCCCTGTTCAGAGGTAATGGGTGGTTTTTCACACTTAGTTTAATTACACTTTATTAGACTCATCTCTTGATGATCTAGCATTCACCCTGTGTATACAGTGTGTCCGTAAAATATGGAATAAATTCATTATTTCTTAAACCAAAATATTTAGAAAAAACTTGTCTTTTATTTTTTGTTTATTGCGTCATCACTGTTTCAGTTATAACGTCATCGATATATTTTTAAATGGAACACTGTATATTTCTCCATTTTTGGATTCTACTTCAACAGCTGATTCTCATATACATTATACTTAGGGTCTAAAATTAATAAGTTGGAAGATGTGGTCATTCAAAAAGAAACAAGTAAAAGAAGTAAAATAAACACGTTTTTTATTAATTTTTGAGGTAGGTTAGTTTTTGTTGGTTTTTTGTTCTAGCATTATCGTCTTTGACAATGAATCACTTAATAATACTTTACCCCAGTAGTGGTTTCTCAATAATTGTTCAGGATTTATTTTAATTTATAACATAACATGAGTGTATCGGTAAAGCAGAGAATTGAAATTCTTACGATGATTGGGTATGGTGATAGGATGCAAACTCAACAAGAAGTATGTATTTTATTTAATAATAAATATCCAGAACGACCCATAACTCAATCGACAGTGAGTAAAATTGAAAAAAAAAATTAGAGAGACGGTACGGTGGAAGATTTACCCAAAGCAAGTCTCTCAGGTGTTACGAATTTACAAAATATTTTACTGTATTTTACTAATTATATAGGGTTGTCTGCGAAAAATCTGGTTTAAATTCCGGTTGGCGAGCTTTAAAAAGCAAAATATTGGTGAGAATAAAAATGTGCGACAAAGAGGTCCGAGCAAACTATCCGGTGCGATAGAAGAGGACGCAACATTGCAGCTGCGCGCGGCTCGTCCATCGGATGAAAGAGAGTGCATATACTATTTGTTCGTGCAATTGAGAAGGGTAGCGATAGACTAGTAAATACTCTGAGCATTATTTTGGAGCAGTTAACCTCAATATTCGAATCAAGAAAACGTGCTACTACGCATCGTTGTTATTAATTGACAATATATTATGATAAAAAAAAATGGCTAAAAAGTGTTTTTTGTGTGACTCGGACGATTCTGTAGTTAATTTTAATGATGAAACTTTTAAAAATTGTTCATTGAAGTTGGCTTTTCTTAAAAAAAAAGAACTTTAAATACAACGAAGTTGAGCTAACCAACGCGTCACTCGATTTTGTTGGTTATCATACCTCGTGTTATAAAAAAAATCACTGCTTTAGGAAATAAATATAATGAAGAATTTAATAACTTTTGTATGGAGAATACAGTAAGTACATAGTAAATGAATCTTCTAAATTATAATATAATAGTAAATATATCTTCTATATTTTATTTATAATTAAATAATGACACTAAAGATCGTGGAATTTGAAAATTTTTTAATTTTTTTAATTTTGGCAGAAGAAGAAAATGATGAATTGAGAAACTTTTTTATTAAAATATGTTTGTATTTATATTATATTATAATAAAATTTTTGTAGTATTATTTTTATTTATTTTTTGACTATTTGCATTGTTTATTTTTATTTCGTCTCCTGATAAGACATAAAATTTTCAAGATAAGAATATATCACTATCGTATTTTTATTTAGAAGAAGATTTATATACTCTAATATCACAAATAATATATATATATATATATATATATATATATATATATATATATATATATATATATATATATATATATATATATATATATATATATATATATATATATATATATATATATATATATATATATATATATATATATATATATATATATATATATATATATATATATATATATATATATATATATATATATATATATATATATATATATATATATATATATATATATATATTATTATATAATTTATAATTTTATTTCAAGTCTACTGCCAGTTGCTCCAAAATAATGCTCAGAGTATTTACTAGTCTATCGCTACCCTTCTCAATTGCGCGAACAAATAGTATGCTCTTTCATCCGATGGACGAGTTGCGCGCAGCCGCAATGCTGCGTCTTCTTCTATCGCACCGGATAGTTTGCTCGGACCTCTTTGTCGCACATTTTCATTCTCACAATATTTCGCTTTTTTAAAGCTCCCCAACCGGAATTTAAACCAGATTTTTCGCAGACAACCCTATATCATTCTGTTCGCAATTTAATTACCTTTATTTTGATATAAGATTTATTCATTAAACAAATGAATGTAAATTATTAGTATCGAATTACCTGTTTATACCTGCCAACCCAATAGTTACGCCAAGAAAAAAATAGACAATCTAACGTTTGTATATTCTATAGGCTTCATAGTTTCGATTGGAATAAAATTTGTTCCTTAAACAAATGAGTGCAATGTTTAAAAAAAAGTTATTTTTGAATTTTTAATTAATCATAGTCTTGCCAGGAATTTTTTAGCCAACCCACTCGCGATATATTTTATAACATATTAAAATTAATATAAAATATTTTTCATGCATTAAACGGATGGGTAAAGGTCGTTTTTAATTCGTATCTTAGACTAGTAGAAAACACTTTTATATAGCTAAAAAAGTTAATATTTTATTTTGCGTCTGTGTGAAAAATATTGCTATAACCCCCTCCACATGTCAGAAAAGTTAGAAGAAAATTGAGATTTAACGTCACGGATGCTTTCCTCAAAGCAAGGGACAGAATTTCGCCCTATGATTAAGAAATAGGCGTTTAAACCCTATACACACTTTCATTACAGCTAGAATTTTACCACATTATTAATCTAAATTTTCCAAAAATTGGGTTATTAAGGTTTTTGTGAATGTTAAATAGGAAACTTTCGAATGTAATATGGCGGGCGAAAACTATATCTTTTGGAATAAGTTTTCAAAATAAGCTGCGTAGAGTTTTTTATTTATTTAACAACATATTTTTTTTTAATTTATAGTTACGAAAAAAAGTGTTTTATCATCGCAAAGGGATGTTTTAAAAAAGTAAAATCAGTTGTTTAAAGATTGATGATATTTATTACGTTACAAATAAATAAGACATCGCTTATTTATTTGTAACGTAATAAATATGAATTTGCGCTGAATTTCTACAGTGCAATAATCTGTAACATGTAAGGCTAAATACATAGACTATAAGGCATTCAGTTAACTTCTTAAAATCATTCATCATAACCTTCTTGTGAGATTTACCATACTTTATTTTGACGTTTTTTCGGAATCAAAAATTTTTCTTAAGTTCCAAATTCTAGGTACCCAATATTCGCTGGATCATCATATGGCAAATAATTGTCAGAAATGTTTTGAATTGAGCCACCTTTCCAAGACATACATTTAAAACATGGAGTAACATTCTTTTCTGTAATAATTTCAAACTATTGTCAAAGATTTTAAGCTATTAAATAATTTCGCTGACTTTTTAATAACCTCCAAAAAGCACAAGTTGTCACTGGGGATCCTTTTATAAATAATTTTATTTTCGTAATAATATTATATCGTTTAATCCGAATTTGTTCAACTAATATTGGCACACCCTGTATAAATATAATTCGTCATGTATTTAATTACAGAGTGATTATTTTAGCTGCCTCACACGATTTCAGTGTTTGAATTTTCCGTATGAAAAAGTTCTAAAACTATACTGATGTATTTTTTTCTGAGAAATCTGAATACAAAAAGAAAAACAATTGAATGTCAAAACTGCAAAACTGAAAAATACAAAAATTTATACCTTGTATATTATTGCGGAGATGAATATGTGATATTCCACTGATTATAAATGTATATGACACTCATATTGATCACTTCCGGTTTAAGCGGAAATTATGCCAACTTTTTAATTTTAAGTGTATTCAGCTTAGTCTAAAGAAAATTTCTTTTTAAATTCAATAACATGTAATACATTATCATTAACTACATTTTCATGGAGTATTTAATTGAAATCGAACTCAGTCCAATACTGTTCAACGTGTTCGTTAACAGGACTTATCTAAAATGATTGGAAATCCCGTTTTGAAATTTTGACATTTGCCAGCTGTTAACTGACAACTCAGGGCAGGTGACGTTTAGCAGCTGATGTTTTTGGTTTGTTGAAAACTATAATTTATCATTATATATATTTTTATTTTAAATACAATAAGTTTAAGCTACTGAGCCACAAAATGGAAATTTTTAAAAGGTTTGGATTTATTGTTTATAAAACAAACTTCACAGTTGACAGTGCGCATGTCTAGATTCATTCAATACGATACCCGTTTTCATGTAGTTAGATCCAGATATGATCCCAGAAAAAGCCGAATCGACCTTGAGTCTCAAATCGAACTCAATATCTGGTTTCATGCAGTTTTTAGTTTGGGAAGCGTAATTAAATTGATTTGAATAATCCATGAAAACGTAGTTATTATCTTTTATATTTAATAAGATATTGGGGATTAAATTTAAAACAACACAAATACATTTTTTAACACAAAATCCTTTATAAAAACAAATGTATTTTAAGTGATTTATTTATTCCAAAAATTAAAGTAATTCTATACATTTTATTTACAACAAATGTTCCAAAATATTAAAATTTTTCTGCAAACAAAGGCGAAGGCGTTTGATCAAGTTCTCTTTTGAATTAAATTAATTGGGTTGTTAATTATACGTTGTTGTTTGGATCTATGCGCGCCTCAGTTAGTAACCGTATAAATCAATATTCAAAAATAAATAGAAAGGTCAACTCTACCTTTGAGCAATGGCGAGTACTAGATAATGTATCATTTATACATATTATCATTATATTTGTTGATATTATAATTGCATTGCCGCAATATAGCAAGCAGTACACGAGCAGGTCGTATCTAATTTGTTATATAAAAATTTGTTATATAAAAATCCAAACAAACTATAATTTATTTCTTGTTGAATTTTTAATTTGATATTGCCAATATTTATTTTTAAAATATTGCTCTGGCTTGTCTTTGCTTTAATTATTATATGATTTTCCTTACACTGTTTTTAAAAAGGCACTTTTATTGTGCTTGTTCGCTTTCTTAGGTGACGACTTTGTTTTAAAAGATTTATATTTCTGTTATTCTAAATTTAAATACCCAATATCTTATCAATTATGAAAGATAATGATAATATATATTATATATATATTGCAAAATTCAGATTAAAAATTGTCTTTAAACTGAGATGCATATACAGGATGTACCATTTAAAATGAAAAAAATTAAGTAATTTCCGATTAAACCGGAAGAGGAAAATACGTATTTGATACATATTTATAATAAGTGAAATGTCACATGTGCATGGTTTTTTTTTCTTTTCGAATTCGGACTTCTCAGAAAAAATATTTAAGCAAGAAATTGTTTTCATAGGTGAAAAATAAGGCAATAATATCGAGTGAGGCACTTAAAATGATCACCCTGTATAATGTTGGTTTTAAAATAAAGAATCGATTCTAATTTATTTTCCAATAATTTGGATGTTTGTTTAAAGAAATAAATAATACGTTTTGGTTTTCTATTTTCTATTATTACCTAAAACTAAAATAATCTACGCCGATTCCACAGATACAGTATCATCATCTACAATGGTTCCTTGGCCTGTAGGATCCGCTTGGGGAATTCCTTGAATTGGACCAACTGGGGCTTGAATAGGCGATTGAACTGGGGCCTCAACTTGTACTGGAGCTTGAGCTATTCCTGGAGCTTGACCAATAACTGGAGCTTGTCCTAAGATTGGAGACTGACCAATAACTGGGGCGTGAGCTAAAAATGGAGATTGAGCTACCAATCCACCATAGAGTGGGGAAGAAACTAACGATGGAGCAAATAGTGATTGACCGAAAATAGACTGAGTATAGAGAGGCTGAGATAAAGCCAAAGGCGCAGTGGCATATCCTAGAGGTACTTGGTGAGCTGTGTAGGAAACCGCTACAGGCTGAGCTACACGTTGCACGACTGGAGCTACAGCGGTGTAAGCATGCCCTTCTACGGTGCTGTAGGCAAAGTTACCTCCTATGCGATCAGATTTGATAATAGCACTGTCTAGGCTTGGGGTGCGAACCAAAGCTGCGCTAGGAAGGAGTCCACAGTGGGAAAATCCAATGACGTATACTATGCACAAAGCAAGGACAACCTGTAAAATAATAAGATTAATTAAAACAATACAAATATATTTAAATTATAATTAGTGTAAATATTGTATTTAATTGTTACATACAGGGTGTGCGGAAAAGGTAGGCCAATCCGGTAACCATGGATTCCTTGTGCAAAAATAATGTCTCTCACAATGTCATTTTTCATTTTAGACCCCCCATTTCGATATACAGGGTATCAAAGTTTGAAGTTTAAAAAATATTTAAAAAATATTCCATGATTTGTTGTTGAGTTTTTATAGTTTAACATAAAAATATGAAGAGACATTTGTATCAAATTTGGTATTTCGTCCTTTCAAACAAACACTTATAAAACAATAATAAGATTAGAATATTTCGGCCATTAGTGGTACGTATGTGGGGCAATTTAATCCTTTTTTGAGAGAACAATGTTACGCCAATGGTCTTTTTGAAAAAATATGCAGATTTTTTAATTTCCTGATCCAATTTTGTGAAGAAATTTATGTTGTAAACATTTCATGAATTGGGTAAACAGAAAATTTAATGCATAAGTGAATATAAATAGTCCATATAATTATTTGATTAAGAGTTTTGCACAAAAATTACAGAATACTTGTTGTTACTAATATTGTCTAGGACTTAGTGATGTGAGTTGGGTAAATATCCATTGGGTAGGGCATTTGCGTCCAAATTCGAATATGAACCATTTACATTCACTTATGCATTAAAGTAAATGTTCCTATTTTGCCCAAAAATAGGGACATTCATGAAATATTTACATGATAACTTTTTTCGCTAAAATCGCCGAATATTTTTTCAAAAAATATCAATGGCGTAACATATTTCTCTTCAAATGTGGGTCAAATTGTCTGACATACACACCACTGATAACCGAAACGTTTCAATCACATTGTTATTTTATAATGATTTATTTGGAAGGGCCACATACCAAGTTTGAAAAAATACGTCTTCCTGTTTTTGCGATAAACTATAAAAATTGCAATATTGACTTTGACACCCTGTATCTTTGTTAATATCAACTTATGAACTAAGGTAAGTTTAGCAAAATCGCAAAATTATGATATCAGGGTCCCCTATTGTCCTATGGCCTATTACTTATGGACCACTCTGTATAAGAGATATAATGTCTAAATTATCAGGATAATGATAATAATTTAATTTATAAATATTTGATGAGTAAATTACAAAACTAAAAGTGAATTTGCAACAAATAAATATGAAAACGAAATCATCGTGTACATTGCGAAATAATACAAAATTATATCTAATTATGTACAAGAATTTCTTGATAATTATCAAGTTCAGTTAAGTGACAAACTTAGTTGGCTTACTACCTGGCGATTCCCGGGTTCAAATCCCAGCTTCGACTCTGACAAAGTCGAAGAAGTGTAATCCCCGCCTCGTGCAGCGCCGGTTTTAGATTTGGGGGTTGCCTAATTTATGTTCTGTTTATATAATGTTAATTATAATTATAAATTATTAATATAAATAACACGTTAAAGAAAAAAGAAGAAGCAAGATAGCAATTCGTGAACATCCATGTTTGGCTGTATATCTGCACAGAATGCGTAGGAGCCGAACATTTTGTTAAAATATCCTCATATTTTGCAATGGAATCAAAACCGTGAATCTATTTCTGGACACCCTGTATATATAAAATAAATAATAGGGCATAAAAAATAGTTTGATATTATTTAATATGAAAAACAAACAAAGCATTTTTTTATAAAATGAAGGTGTTATCTTCAAGTTATAATAACATTAGAGACCATAAGGGTGACATTATAATTAATAGTAAGTGTCCCAATTTTTCGTTGGCTTACTCGTTATTTCTTTCACGTACCAAACCTCATTTTTGCGAAAGCGCTAATGAAATTAACATTCTAATGAAACATATTCATGCAAGCCATTTTTTGTTTGAAAATTCTTTGTCAGTAGCTATCCCTAGGTAAGAATTTTGCTTAATAAACCAAATACCTTCTACAAAACTAAATGAATGAATTAAAGTCTAATATATGTGGTGTGTTTTATGTTTATGTTTTTATGTTAAAATCTGTGTAAAAATAAGTTGTGCTTACTATTGCACTGGTTGGAAATCAATATATCCCAAGCAGAAATTAAAATACATATAAAAGTACAGAAAAAGCAGCTAGATCAATAAATTTCTAGAAAATATACAGTATGTTTTGTAATAATTTTTAATGTAAATGATTAGAATTAAAATTAATATAACACAAACTAAATTTCAGAGAATAGGTTAATGTTGTACTATAAAATAACCCACGAGAACATATACGCTTCCCTTTTTTGATGACAAAACTTTTAAATTTGGGTACAATTAATTATAGAGAGAAGTGTTACTTTTGACATACTAGGCATTCCATCTATACTTCTGGTAAAATCGGAAAGGGTAGCAAACTTTTTGTTTATGATTCTAGTAGAGATGGATATTCTTAATATAATGTTGTTCGAAGAACTAAAATCGGTTAACAAATTAATACTGTAGCTACATGTAATACATAATTGTTTGTTGACAGGAAAAAAATTGGCAAGAATGTCAGTTTGATAAACAATTAATTCAACCACCTAAAAGTTACGCATTTTTAAGAAATTGTTGACCTTCGTCAGGATTTAATTCTACAGATTTTCTTTGCTTAAACATAAATAATGTTTCTTCCATAGAAATTATATTTTTTGTGTCTATGGGATAAATAAACAAATTTAAAAACAATTTTTTGGACTATTTAAAAATTGTAATTAAAATAATTTTGGAAGATATGCGAATTGTGAAAGATTATAGCTATTCAAATTTCATTTACTCTTTCTTTTTCAGATCTTTTATTTTAAGTGTGACGCGAGTATTAAAAAGTAGAAAAAATAGAAAATGAATATGTTTATTTAGAAAAAAGTAATACGAAAAATAACAAAATATTATTTGAGCTATAGGGAAAAATAAACATTATCAAAGGGCAAATCTCTAGGGTAGTGTTTGTTTAAAGCATGGGTAGGTAATGAAATATGCCCAGGAAATTTTGGGGAACTCCGGCGAACTCCCAGGTGCTACGGACGTTTGTAACAGAAGGAAAATTTTATGTATAAAATTTAGACAGCGATTGCTCCTATAAATGCAGATGAAAAGTTTTGAATTGTAATAGTTTTAAAAATTGCACACTTTTTCACTTAAAACACAAAGTCACCTTTTTAACCAACACTGAACACATATTTTATGAAACGTTCTTAAGCCTAACTTACCTTCATTTTGTTGTATTTTAGTTTTTGCTACTGCACCTTAGAATATACGAAAAATGTTAATAATGTTTATCAATCTGAAATTTGCTTTTATAGTAAACCATGTAACGTACCCCTACCAAAAAATCAAATAAATCCCGCGAACATAATGGTACACGCCTAAAACTGGCTCATGACATTCAACTGTTTCCTTATTCTTGCTACCATATTGGACTTGACCGTTTGTTCTTTTTCAACAGTATTGTTGTACTAATTATTTTTGCCCTGCCCGAGGATTGTTTGCATTAATTACATATTTGTTTTGACAAATTGTATGCGTATCGTTTTAATAGTATATGATGTAATTTTTAAGTACCTATGCATAAGTTAAATATATTATATAACATCGAGGGCTTTAAGTTATAATGTGCATTTCCAAAAAAAAGTATTTTGCCTCACAGAAAAACATTTTTTCTAGCTTCATTCTACTAGAAATATTGTGAACGGTAAGTACAATGTATCTATTTTATATTACTACATTTTCTTCTTTCCAAAACATGAAAGCTCGTCATAGTAGTTTTACTTAGATGTCATTCCAGCGATTATTTTAAGGTGCATTAGAAATATTGCAAATTGTACTTATGTAGGCTCTGCATCCTATGCTTATTTAATGCTTACTAAGTGAAAAATCGACAGTAAAAGAGAACAAATATTTGAACTTTTTGGGTCACTAACTTGAGAGATTATCGTCAATCTGCATCTCCACAAATACAAGTTTTATTTACTTATTACATCAGGGTGTGCTAGCCATAAAACTAATTATGCTAGGCTGTATTCGATGTAAAATTTGTGTGCGGGCAAAACTGGGGTGCAAAAGAAACTGAAGGGGGGGGAGTTGACTGACCCGAACTTGTTGATGTTTGTTATCTATTTATATAATTTACACCTATTTTGAATGTATTATTAAAAATATAGAAACGGCTGTGTTCAGAAATCGCTAACTAATCATATTTTTACCTCTTTTCCAATACATGTTAATAATTATTGATATTAATTTGGTATTAAGCAAAAGTTTAAAAACTGTAGCGTAATTTCTACAATCGGTTTCTATTCCAATACAAGTCGTTACGGTATAAAAAAATTTAAATCAATTAGAAAATTTTAAAAGATTTTCATCATTAACTCGGGTAGGTATTTGTGAAGCGATCATATACCATACATATGTTTACGGTTAAAGTACGTAATTTGTAAATGTATATATTTTCTGATGAATCGATGGTTAATATAGAAAGAAATTTAAAAATTAGGATTTCGGCCGACTTGAGCCGGTATATGTGCACAGTTACCTATGCGCTTTGGGAAAAGTAAACATAAAGAATGAAAATAACATAGCCATAATTTATAACATATCGTATGTTTATTTGATATAGTAATTAATATTCGTAATATAAAAATAATATAAAACTAATTAAAAGCAAATTTTGGAATTTCTGTCCCTGAAAATAGAAGAAATTTAAGCATTTTCTTTAAATTTTTTATTATTATATGAACCGCTATCGTTACATAAAAGGTTTTGATTAATTGATTGATTTATTATTTCCATTGACTAGTAGAACTACATGTATAGGAAATCATAACCTAGAATTACAATAGAATATAGTGTAGTAGTACAATAATATAACAAAAACATAATAAAGACATAAACAAATAATATATAAAGATGTTAGCTATTCATTTAAAAAACAGACGATCAAATTACGTCACAGGTGTTGAAACTAAAATACTTTTGTAAGGAGTAAAACAATTTTGTGTTAAAAACTTTTTTTTTAAAGTTTGAAGTTGTTATTTTCTTTATATGATTCAGCAAGTGATTATATACTTGGCTGAGCCTAAACGCAGGTACATATAATTCACTGGAGTTTCTAGTAATATAATGGTTTATTTCACCACATTTTACGAAAGTTTCAATATTTTCTCCAATGTAATATGCACCCTGTAGAATGCATATTGAGTATATGGTGAAGATTTCATGCTGCTTAATATACGGACGACATGATGTTACGATGGACAAATACAACATATTTCTTAAGATTCTTTTCCATATAATGAAAATTCTTTGGACATCCGAACTATTTCCCTAACATATTAGTCCGTATGACAGTAAAGAATTTACACAGCCGTAGTAAAAGAGTTTTATGATATTAAAATTGGTACAATTTCTAAGCCGGAGTAGCATATAGATTTTGGTGACGAGCTTTTTTACAAGTTCTTCGATATGTATGTTCCACGAAAGATTTTTATCAATATGAAACCCTAAAAAGTTAACACTGTCACGTTGCTCGACTAAAACTTGACCCGTCTTAACTAGTAGACTGTAATCCTGTTTAGTATTTATTGAAACGAATGACGGATGCTGTTTTTTTTTGCATTGAGAACCAGTCAATTATTTTTACACCACGAAGATTATTAATTGGGTAACACATGAGTCAGCACATTGACATAGATTTTCTACTCTTTCATTAGTTATCAATGTGGATGTGTCATCCGCAAATAGGGTCACAAATACATTTTCCAAATGACTAGGTTTTCAATACTACAGCCACATATTTTATACCACATTTTCCCTTGCAGAAACAACTTTTTAAACACTTTTTCCTTACTGTCTCTCTTTTTAATATAATTATTATTTCCATGTTAAATAATTGCCGGCACTTAAAAAATACTATTGTAAATAAATAATACTTAATATTTAACTTGTCATAGTAGAACAAAACTATGTACTTTTACCGCGGCTTGCTGGTTAATATGCACATTTCCCAATTTAATTGGCGAATGTGCATAAAATATTAGTTAAAGATCATTTTCACATTTACCGAGTAGGAAAATGTGTACATTTACCGGATAATGTACACATATATGGATCTGTTTACATTTACCGTAACATATATATGTATTTCAAATCAGGAAAACCAGTGGAATCTAAATATAATAAAATATATACGGTGTTCCATTTAAGGAAAACATCCTTCTTTAAACATCCTGCACATTTTAATTCCTAAAAGAAATTTGACTGTGGGATCAAAATCTACACAAACAATTAAAGAAAGCGAGCTTATAAATTATTTAAAAAAACTTAAAAGCCTCTAAATTAATTAAGAAATTTAAAATGAAAGAATACAAAGGGGTTACAATTAGTAAAATTAACCTTGTATATATTGTCACGTAGAAGCATAAACATGTTACACAAAATGTTTGATAGTTTTTTTTTGTTATTAGTATTAGTTACGGGAAAAAATAAGATATAGTGATAATCTGTCTGTACATATATCCAGACATATGTCTGTACAAGGGAAATTAACGTTCCACATCTTCCGCAGGTTTCAACCGCCATTTGTTTTTCAAAACTCCTTTGTTAAGTCGATAGTTATGCCATAAAGTATCGCTTGGGTCCCATGTTCCAGTACTACGATATGTCAAATTTCACCAGCGGCCACTGGTATATTTTTATCTTGAACACATCTTATTTAACATAAAAAAACTAAGTGAATGCCAAAAATGTTGTCTATTTATTTTTCACCGTTCTTCAAATAATAAGAAAAAAATTATTTCATCTGTACCCTCTAACACTCTAGGGATGCGTTTTTGACTTAATATAGAAATTTGGAACCCTATTTTTAGAAATACCCTATATACTTGTAATAGGATTTTTTTTTATATAAATGCTGGCCCTGAACAATGGCGAATATTTCCTCTGCCTAGTGACAATGTTCGAATTTAATACAGGTTTATTTAAACTGAATCAAGGGAGAAAAATTACGTTTATAACAATATTCTTAAATATAATATTCTTAAATTATTAACAACACTCACTACAGCCTCGCAGGCAACTATTTGAACACTGCCTGAGAGGGAAATGTATCCACCACGCTGCTACAATGCAACAACCATAAAAATGTAATAACTGACTTTCAAGAACCCAAAAATATAACTAACTTTCAATATTATTTTTTTCTTTTTGTTACAACCGTTTTTCCCCTTCCAATCGACATCAACAATAAATTGCCCTTAGCTGACATTAACAAGTTACTGTGCGGCTATCCAGGTCATTGCATAACCTATGCTGTGTTTGCAAATTAATATGTTATGATGACAATGTACTTACATCCTCTGTTGAATATTTTAATAGGTTCATACACTGTGAAATAGTGAAGTTGCTAACTGCAATACGAGTGAGGTGATTGACGTGACAAAAACAAATACACACAAACAAACTAACTAAAAAAAGTTGGGGCTTAATAGTCGAGTCAATGAAGTTTTTTACTTCGGAAAACACAAGAACTGGACAGATTTTGATGAAACTTTTTTTAAAATGTTTGTTATATTACATTATTTAAAATTAGAAACGTTCCGGCTATCGGACTCAAGCATTTATATTGTTTAAACAGTTACAAAAAATTTATATAAGTACTTAAAAAAATATTTTCGATGATATTTAATAAAGTGATTTTTTTTTGAGCACGCAGTATAGGAAATAATATTTGAGTAAATAAGCAACAAAATTTTGATTGAAAAATATTAAATTTCAATTATTTAAATAATTTGTTTAACCAATTAGCACATTTGAACACAAAAATATATAAACGAATACATATATTTTCATCCAAAAAAAATAATTCTGAAAAGGTCAATATTTTCAATTTTAGAGCAGTATATTTTCCAAATTTTCCGCGAGTCATACCATCACTTTCGTTGCAAAGATCGTTGTCGAAAATATATTTATTAAAAATATTCATTGGATTATAACGAAATTTTAAATAATTGGTTGAAATACATTTCCAATTTTACAACTATCTTTTCTCCAGGAAATTCCCTGAAAATCCTTATTTTGACAAAGTTGTCATAATCAGCGATCTCAAAAATCCCTTAGGGAATATTTTCTCGTAGAAAATCGGACTTAATATATGAAATCTCTAAATAATACAAAATTTAAAAAAAATATATATAATTTTCAAAATTAGGATTACAAAAATTTAATCCTACCACCGGAATGTTTATGATTTCAAATAATGTTAATACATTATTTGAAATCAGTAATAAATATTAAAAAAAAAAAATCATTAAAATTGGTTGGGTTCTTGTCGGTTTTGATGATTTTTTGACATCCTTGACACGACTAATAAACACATTTCGTGAGCACCTTCTATCTACCATACAAACTTTATAGAATAATTTTTTAAAGACGGTAGGTCTCAAAACTTTAAATATTTTATTCTGTACATGTATTAAAAATAAATAAAAAACTGACCCGTTTGAAAAATATTTACTGTTATTTCCTACAAATAAGAACATAAGTTAGTATCATATTTACAAAATGAAAAATACTTGATTGTATTTTTAATTATTACCAAAACAATAATTTCAATAAAACACTTTTGAAATACATTTTAACGAATTAGAACATATAAATTCAATTAATTTACTTTTATTTATTTATTATTACCAATGTTGCTTTTTGGTTTCATCATACATTATGGTAATTTAATGTGTGGGTGTAACCCTACCAAATAATAAAACTGTAAATTTATGAATTAAATTGGTTAATTCAATATGTTAATTGGAACACTATTTATTATAGTAAAAAATAAACCTATCATTTTTAATTCAGTTCCTATATTATTTTAGAAATAGTGTATTTAAATTAGACCGTAAAAAATTAATAATGTTTTGAAAGTTTGGTGACATGTTCAGAATGTAGGTAAAAATTGAAAACTAAAAAGTTTCACCCCTAAAGTGTGAGCTCACCATCACTCCCTCAAAAATGGGTCTTTCGAATTTTTAGCTAAACGATGTCCTATACAAAAAAAATGTAGAGAGTGAAAATGTTGCCTATAATATTTTCTACATTTTTAAGAGATCTAATACTTTTCGAGTTATAGGCTGCTGAAGTAGGGGGATGTTTCATCTCACAACTAAAATTCGTAATTCGCGTTAGTATTTCTCGAAAACGGTTTTTCCTACGCTTACAATGCATAGAACGAAATTTATATAGCAACGTTTTCTCCAAGAGGTAAATCTGTTTGGAGGTTTGGTGTACAAGCATATGGAAACTGTATAATTCCTAGGATTCTATGGAATTCTTTGAAATTCTCTGGAGTTCCTTAAAATTTCATGAAATTCTTTGGAATTATCTGGAATTCCCTTGGAATTCCTTAGGTGATTTTTGCATAACAAATACGTGAACAAATATTGTTTCGGAGTCTTTTCATTAACTCTAACTGGTGTTAAAGCAGTACTATTTAATAAGAAAGAATTTTTTAAGTCAATGTTTAAACAATAACAATTTTTCAGAATAGCCTTTTTTGGCTTCCAGGTTAAACTTTTCACTACACTTTAATCTGTACTTATCCTTACACAACAGTCCCTGTTCTATCTTCTTTTTCAGCATAAGTTTTCCATTTTGGGAAAGATATTCTTCTCCTCCGTCTCTTGCAATTGCTGATCTCTTTTTTTCATTGGTTTGGATTTTGTAGAAAATTTTTTTAGAAACTATTTCTTTTAGATCAAAATTTTTTCTAACGTTTCCCTTTTTCAAAAAAAATAGCATCATTGCGGTGATTTAAAACTAATTCATTTTCGGCCATGACAGATAATTTATTTTCAAGGTAATCATTCATTATGTCTCGTAACCCGTCATTTACAATTTTCTTAGGAATTTCATATTTATCACTGTTTCCTTCTTCATCACTTGATGGAGCATATGCACTATCAGAGGAAACATTTTTATTACCAGATATATTTTATGACATTCGAGTTTAAATAGAACCTATATTTATACAAGATCACCAAAAAGGAGGTTATTCAAATTTTGAAATTTGAATTTGATTTTGAAAGCCTTCTTTGAAAGCAATTTGGATGCAGTTTTATTTACAAGAAAGGTTGATTTTATTTTGTTGTTTTACTTTTTGGATCTGTTTTTTGAATTTTTTATAAATCTGCTTACAAACTTTTTTTCTGCTTTCTTTTGTCGTAATGAATACCTTAACATAGTAGGATAGTAAAGAATTGAAAATATTGTATTCATTTTATCCTATTTTATTTTTAGAATCTATTTTTTTAAGTTTATATAATACTTTTTACAAACGTCCTTATAAAATATTTTTGTTACAATAATTGATAAAAAATAGCTTTTGATTTCCGTCCAAGAAAAATACATATACCTTTGGAATTCCCTTGGAATTCCATAGAATTCCTCGGAATTATTTTGGAACCCTTGGAATTACATAGAGGTCCCTGGAATTCTTTTGGAATTTCTTGGAACTTCGTGAATTTCTTTGGAATTCCCTAGAATTTCTATTCAAAATACTTCTTCGGAAATGGAAGTTTGGTGTACAGATTTTTGTCGACAGGTTTACTCCTAGGTTTTTTCTATAAAATGATGGTACTTTTTTTTTGGCTTACTATTGATTTAATTAATTGGTCCCTTAATGCGTATTGAAGGCTAGCGCATCTTTTTTAATTCTATAATACCCACATCAAGCAATTAATATTCTTTTAAAATATTAGTGACATATTTGCAAAGTAAGTAAATCCATAACCATAAAACATTTTTCACCCCTAAGTGGCGAGCTTCACCTCTGTCCATAAGAGTAAATAATGCAAACTGTAACTTTACTCTTAATGGTGGACGCCTTATTCATCGCGTAATTTGGCCAAAAGAGCCTTTTACCGATATTTAGGCCGCCAATATTTCTTTTATTTGAAGACTCTATGGTGAAACCGTTATTCTTGACGGCTATTCCGAGAATAGTTTTAGCACAAAGAGCATTGAACGTCAAAGATGGCTGCTTAAACGTAGGTACATTGCCTGAGATTATTTTTTCTGAAAATACGATTTTGGTAGAATCGCAAAATAGATTTCTTAGCAACTGGGCGAACAAAGAACGCCTAATATATCAGTTTACTGAAAACCTGAAGAAAATAGGCATACGTGCCTTTACTGCTCTAGATGATGCGGATTTAAAAATTGTTCATACTGCTACTGAAAAAACTTACCTAAACGAACAGGTTATTGTAGTTGGACAAGACGTTGATCTACTTGCTCTAATCGTTTCACTTACTCCGAAGAATGAAGATATCTGATTGCTTAACCCTTTCATACCCTGTAGATACAATTGTGAGAGTTCTACTTTCACCTGATATAAGGTTTAAAATTCAGTTTGTTGCTGCTTAAACCTCAATCACATTATCGTGAGTATTCAGTTTAACACCGCCAGCGCCGTGTTTTATTTACTTTTGTGTCTACTGATGGTTTGTACTGTACTGAATTTCTATTTTATGCGTTACCATGACATCACAAAATAAGTAATTGTGTTTAGTTACATTAATATATTTTTCTTATCATTTTATTGATGGAACATTAATAATAAACATTGAGTTATAATTTATACGATAGAATTGAAAAATATGTATTGTGGTTAGGTCCAAAAATGTGACTCAGAATGGAATATCACAATTGTGTCTTCCAGGACGAGACATCTTTAAATAGATTAATGTAAAGTAAAACTTAATACATTGTGAAATTCAAAGAAAAGCGTATGTAGTAAAATGTTTCATATCTTGGAGCTAAATTCAAAATAAATTTAGATAAACTGAAAGCAAATCCTGATGCAATTTATGATCTACTTAGTGATATTGAGTCTGACTTTGAACTTGACGATGAAAAACACTGGCAACCTGAAAGTCCACAATATGTTTCTATAATGTTTCTAAAATTAGTCAAAGTGACATTAATTCTAACGATGAAGATAATAATCAACCAAGTAGCGACACTACGAGATCTCCCCGAACTAGTTGAAAAAAGGGTGTTTTTAGCAGTAAGGAAGGGCCAAGTGAAAATACCAACACCCCCAGAGGTACTAACATCATCAAAATACTTTGAAAAATATTTGGGTGAGGAATTCTATGAATTGAGTGCATTGAGAACTCCTTAATACTGTTTTAGCAAAAATGGCAATGAATTGAAGCCATCTATAACTTCTGCAGAAGAAAAGAAGTTTTTTGGTATTCATGCCACTATTGGTTGCATAAAATTTTCTAGAATTCGTATGTACTGGCAAACAAATTTTAAACTTTCGGTGGTAGCTGATGCAATGCGACATGGCGGTTTTTTCTGCTGCTCATAAATTTTCACATAGAAGATGAAATTCGAATTTCTCATGAAATGAGAATGAAAAATCTACTATGGAAAGTACAACTGATGGACTATATTAGAAATAGATGCCGTGAAATAGAAAGACACCCTAATAGATCATATTTTATCGACGAAGAGATGATTGCTTTTTTAGGTAGAAGTAAACTAAAGCAATATGTTCAGAACAAACCACGACCAGATGGTTTAAAAAATGTCATTTTGATCATCTCCAATGGCATTGTCTTGGACTTTAGAAGAAGAGATAATGCAATGTGCCTAACTAAGTGGAAAGACAATAAATCAGTTCTGATGATATCTATAGCGTTTGGAATCCAGCCTGAAGTAAATGTTAAAAAGTGGAGCAATACTGAAAAGAAATTTATTGAAATACTGTGTCCAAGTGTAATCTGCAACCGTAATAAAAAAATAGGCGGTGTAGACACTTGCGACCGAATGATGGAGTGCTACAAGACATTCCTCAAAACCCGCAAGTGGACAATTAAAGTCATTTTTCATTTATTTGATTTATCTCTAGTAAACAGCTGGATGAAATATGTAAATGATTGCAGGAGTAACAAATACAGATCCAAAGACATAATGGATTTTCTAAACTTGAGGCTTCTTATTTGAGAATATTTATTAGGTGGATTAAAAAGAAAATGACACGACGCACAGTGGACGGAAACGCCGAAAAGCTGGCCAAAATATAAAGGCATTGAGCTATTTTACTGAAATTGTGCATACAGGGGTTTTTTGTGTCGCTGATCAAGAATCCGAAGTTGATTTTTGAAAAAAAAAACAAAATGGCGGCCATGAAATCCCCCCAAAACATACCAAAAATTGCCAATTATCGCTGCATTTTTACAAAACTTTGTATACAGTTTTTCGGGTCGCTGATGAAGAATCACATATAGAATTTCAAAAAAAATTACGGGCAAAAATATATACATAGTTCAAAAATTATTATTAAATTGAAGCGAATTCATGTGTTTCATTTGTTTCGGGAAAATTAGGATCTGGGGAATGGAATAAAAATGTGTAATGACTTTGAACGCATGAGTTGAGAACGCATGACGTTCTCATTTCATGAGAACGCATTCAAAAGGAGCCCACTTTATGGTGCACGAATGTGCATGCATCCGTGCATTCGAGCACAATTTGGTCAATATCTCGCAAAGATGCAAAAAGATGCAGCTAATTTTTTATACACTTTCGAAAAAATTTTCATTGAACACATTCCAATAAGTGTCAAGACCAACCATCACCAACCGCGTAACTTATGGCTTTTTTTGTAGAGTTTATGAATCGTTGCATGTACAAAAATGCACTCCACTTCGATAATTAACTGATCTGATACTGAGATATTTTAATTGTACTTACTTTCTGATGCAGAATCCATTTTTATGACACAGAAAACTGCACTTTGAGAATTTTTACGCTGCAGACAAAATTTATCGATTTTTGAAGCGTTGCGAGCTGCCGAAGTGACGCGCTGCACGGTCGCACAATAAGTAATTTCCTCGCTCAGGTAGTGAACCCGGACCGGTGTTAACGGTCGTTTCTAATGCTAGGGGTACCACTACAACGATTTAAAATGTTTCTATTTCAAAAAAAAATCTTCATTTTTTTTAATTTTGGCCAGCTTTTTGGCGTTTCCGTCCACTGTGCGACGTGTCGAGTAATTTGGATGAGTCAGAAGTAACTGTAAATGAGGAAGAATCTGAAACTACCGGCAAATAAGTAAGATGGCATCCTGCTACTTTGTCTGGTTCTAATAAAGTTATGATGCTTATAATCACCACTGGCCTGTGATGATATCAAAAATCCCCTTTGTTGTCGACTAGAATCTTATCAGAGTTGTTCTAGAAACTGGTGCAGTAATTGCAATGTATACTTGTGTGGATAAACATAAGAATTCTTCCACTAAGTTTCACTGCAAGTAATAATAATTATATAATTCAGTACAAACAATTCCACAATTATCTGTTGCCTTTATGTTTTGATAAATTTAGAAATTTCTTTATGTTACATATTTAATAAATGATTTTCTTGTAAGCTGATCTATGTATTATATTCCATGTAAATAAAATCATACAGTCCTATATACATAATTGTAGCATACTCACGAGTGTGCGGGAAGTATGTTCGTTTCTGAAATACACAATTATGAGCTTCCTAAAAAATCCGTAGTGAGAAAAATTCTAATGAAAATTTGTGAATATGTGTAGGTCATAATAGAAGGAAGATATGTAATATCAATATATTTGTTTAATTTGTCTACTCTCAAGTATGTAAGTGT
Source organism: Rhamnusium bicolor (assembly GCA_029963845.1). Classification (NCBI taxonomy): domain Eukaryota; kingdom Metazoa; phylum Arthropoda; class Insecta; order Coleoptera; family Cerambycidae; genus Rhamnusium; species Rhamnusium bicolor. The sequence goes on from JANEYF010001659.1 coordinate 82,252, forward strand.
TAAGGAAGTTCAAGGCAATATCAAAAACAGGATATACCGTCACGAGCCCTACAATCCTTCAATATTATTCCAAATTATAGAGAAACAATTTTATTTCTTGATGCTATTAGCGGCTGTGGTACGACGTCAGCGTGGCAAACTGATTGGGGTGGGAACTGTTTTTTTATTTAATTTTATTTTGTTTGTAAATATGTCACTAAAGTTTTAAAATATGATTGGTTTTTTTTTAAATTAAAATTATAAAATTAATAAAAGAACTTGTAATGCATTCGCAATTAACTGAAAAAAATAAATAAATAAAAATGCGATGAAAGGATACAACCAATTTATAAAATAACTGCACTAGAAGCATTGTAAGTGTAGGAAGAACCGTTTTCGAGAAAATCGAGAGCGCGAATTATCAATTTTAGTTCTGAGCTGATACATCCCTCTACTTCAGCGGCATGTAACTTGAAATCTATTAGATCTATCGAAAATATGATAAGGACCTTTTTTTATAGAAAATTTAGGCAACATTTTTCTTCTCTACACGTTCTTTCGTATAGGACACCGTTTTGTTAAAATACTCGAAACATCGCAAAAAAATGCACTTTTGTGTGAGTTGGGTATAAAGCTCGTCCTTTAGGAGTGGGAACTTTTTAGTTTTCAATGTTTACCTACATTCTGAACATGTCACCAAAATTTGAAGACATTTAATTTTTTGTTCTGAAATGTCTAATTTCCATACACAAAATGTGCACTAAAATTAATTCTTTCTCGGAAGAAATTTGCATATAAATTACCCTGTATTTATGACGTTAATATCAAATATTATTCTGCCGTGTCTACTTACTTTTAATTTATTTTAAATATTCATGATATTGTATAAAAATTCTATTTACTAGTTTTTTATGTACATAATGCTTTTACAATCCATTAATTATGAACTAATAATTTAAAGGCATAATTTGATGTCTGTCTGGAAGGCAACTCTCAATAGTTTTCTTAGCATAATTAAAACAGTTTTATTTGCTATAAGCAAAAATTGAACGGCACGCCCAAATTAAATGTGTTTTATATTTTACTTTTTCATCATTGACAGCAGTTCTCAAAGGAAAAGTTTATTACTTCCTTGAGATAGTGACTATGACTCCTAGATTCAATGTGTTCAACTTTAAACCAGCTAGAGACGATCTGACTGGGTCAGCCCGACAGTGCAGCGGACCGGACCAAATCGGATTTTATTATCAGTTTTTCTCACAGATAAGAGATTTGTTAGCTTTTGCTTCTTTCCCTTGAAGAATACAGGCCACCATACCTCCTATTTTAACAAAATGCCAACAAGTTGAAATTTCGTTTTTTCATTTCAATTTCAATTCAATTCCAATTTCAATTTATTATTCCAAATTGATATAATGCAATACATATATTTTAATATTTCATTATATTATATTCTAATTAAATTTATATAAAATATTAGTTTTTGAGCTGCCTGTGTGCAGCTTCTTTAATTTTAACCAATTAATATAAAGAAATTCACAACATATTATATGGGAATATAAAAAGGTATTTGAGAGGGATGGGAGATTAAAACATAAAACATATAAAACATGTCGAAAAAGAAACTTAAAAATTCAGTATTAATGCAACTTTGAGTTGGTAAAAGTTTTGTTTATTTTGAGTAGGAAGTAGATTTAAAAATATATTGTAGAATTAATTGTTAATTAGTAAATATTAGAGGAATAGTAAGTTGGTTAATCTCATTAGTAGTGTAAAATTGTGTATGCAAATTGTTATTATTATTCTTTAATAAATGGTATTAAACTTTTCATAATTTTCTTCTACAAATGTTCTTAACTTTTTTTCAATCTTTTAAAATTATCGTAAATGTGAAGATGCCCTACGAAAATTAGGAGAAATATGATATGCTAGAATGCTTTATTGAAAGTAATAACAATTATGATATTGCATCCGAAATATATTTCAATCGTTATCGAGAAAGAAGACTACCTAATAAAGCTGTTTTTAAGAAGTTAAACGAAAGTTAATTATAGCTCCTTGAACAAGCCAAGACCAAAAAATTACAACATTGAAGATGCTGAAGAAACTTCTATAACTGTAATTAGAATGGCGGTTGCAAATAATTCAATTTCAAGTCGTCAAATTGAAGCTGATTCTGCATATGATATCGTCAAAAAAGTCAACAAGATCCATTCTTCTCTAAAAATGTAGTTTGAACAGATGAAGCCTATATTAGCAGTGCAGGTATATTCAATAGGTATAACGTGCACTATTGGTCTAATATGAACTCTCACCGTACCGTTGACGTGTGATCTCAAGGATGCTTTGGTTTTAGTGTTTGGTGTGTTCTACGTGGCAATCGTGTTCTAATATATCACATATATCAAGAAAATCTTAATGGCCAACGGTACTACGAAATATTAAACCAGAAAATTATTGGAGAATTTATGGACAATCTACCCTTAATTGAGGGAAGAAATCTGTTCTTCCAACAAAATGGTGCACCACCTCATAATATCAGGACCGTTTTCGAATTATTAAATACCAATTTTGAAAATAACTGGATGGGAAGTAACGGACCAGTGAGGTGGCCACTATGATCACCTGACTTATCGCCTGTGAATTTTTTCTTTTGGAGCCACATTAAAGACAAATTATGCAAGAAAAACAGTATCAACATAAATAAACTCAGACAAAATTTTATAGACTGTGAATTCCATTTCAAATCTTAATATTTATAATGCAGTTCAGAGTGTTATAAAGAGGTGTAATTTATGTATCGAACATAACGGACATCAATCAGTTTGAACATTTATTTTAATTTGAATTTTTATTTCGTAATTTTAATGCACTATAAAATTAGATATAAATATCTGAATTTTTGGTCTTGTTGAAGAACCTAGCTTTACTAGGTTGTCTTCTTTTTCTATAGCGATTGAAATAAATTTCGGATGCAATATCACAATTGTTATTACTTTGAATAAAACTTTCTAGCATATTATATGTCTCCTAATTTTCGAAAGACAACTTCATTTTTACGATTAAATGGGGTGCAATTATGACGGAAACAAAATTATTAATATTGTTACGCCACTGGACTGTGTAGACTGGTTAGATGAGACTGGAATTGTACGATAACGGCCGGGAATATTCTGGACTCCTCTAGATCGTTTGAATGGATGTATAAATAAGACAGTCTTAGTCTGAAGTCGAACGTGAACAAGTAAAGAAGAAATACGAAAGAGACTTATAAGTGTTCGGTTGTGATTATAATTAGGAAAGTGAAAAATCTATTGTTGTTAATTGTTAATTAGTAAATAAAGTAGTAAGTGTTACCTGGACTTCCAATCAACGAATCTACGAGTAGAGGTGTTTGTGTGGATAGCAAACACGTAACAATTTGGTGTCGGAAGTGGATTGGAAGAGAAATTTCTGGAATATTCGAAAAGGTTCTACAGTGTTCTTCTCAGAAATTAGTGGTAACACGAAGAATTAAACTACTGGACAGTGTTGGAGGACTATTTCTGGACTGAATAGTGACTTTAAAGTGGATTTTCGAGAAGTTCTAGAACATTCGATTTAGAAATAGCTGCAAATACGTGAGTGCCGCTAGTTATAACGTGTTGTAGACTGATAAAGAGGACTACTAGTGCAATTTCGGGAAAATTCTAGAACATTCTATTTGGAAACTACAGGAGATACGTGAATTGTGTCGACGGTAACGTGTTGTAGACTTGAAAACAAGACTATAAGTGATTTTTAGTGACAATTCTAGAACATTCGATTTGGAAACCACAGAAGATACGTAAACTGTGTTAACAGGAACGTGTTATAGACTCAAAACAAGACTTATTAGTGATATTTCGTGAAAATTCTCGAACATTCCATTGGATAATTAGTGGAGATAAGTGAATTTTGTCAACACAAAAGAGGTATAGACTCTAAATAAGACTTTCTAGTGCTGTTTCGAGATTTTTCTGGAACATTCCATTATTAAAATAGACGGATTTTATAGTGTAATAAACTTTATTTTGAACTAATTTACGTGTCGGGAGTTAATGCCAACAACAAGAAGCATGGCGGAGAAACAAACACAAGACTTACTTGCAGCATTGGTGCAACAAATGGAAGAACAGAAAAGAGAACGCCAGGAAGAATTAAGAAAGATTATGGAAGATCAAGAAAGAAGACGGCAGGAAGACAAAGAAAAACTAGAGAGAAGACGGCGGGAAGAAAAAGAAGAACAAGAGAGAATACGACAAGAAGAGAAAGGCGAACAGAGAAAAATTATGGAAGATCAAGAGAGAAGACGTCAAGCCGAGAACGACGAACAAGAAAGAAAACGGCAGGAAGAATTAAGAAAAATGTTTGAGGATCAAGAAAAGTGGCGACTCGAGGAAAGAGAAGACTTCAAAAGAAGTCTAGATGAACAGCAGGCAGCCATTTTCTCCCTCACTGAAAAATTTAAAGGAGATGTTATCGAAAAAGTCACGGAAGTCGCAGGGAAAGTCTGTGAAGTCGAAGGACAAGTTAATGAAGTTAAAGAAGAAGTAAGTGAATTTAGAGAAAAATTTCAAGGAGAAATAACTGAAGTTAAGGAAGAAGTAGCCCGACTCAAACAACAATTAAGAGAGAAGGGTGGCCAATTAGTACTGTCGTCTGGTGCTAGGTTACAACCACCTTCCTTCGACGGTCAAAGTTCATGGTCAACTTATAAGAGACAGTTTGAGGCAACTGCACGTTCAAATAACTGGAACGATGAGTAAAAGGCAACAGCATTGGTATTAGCACTAAGGGGCCAAGCATTAGATCTGCTCCAAACAATTCCTGCCGCACAGCAGCAAACCTTTAGCATTTTGGAGGCAGCGTTAGAACTAAGATATGACGACCAACATCTCGCCCAAGTATATCACGCTCAGCTCAAATCACGCAGACAACGAGGTGGAGAAAGCCTCCAGGAGTTCGAAGCTGCGGTAGAAAGATTAGCCCATCTAGCCTATCCTGATGCACCAATGGAATTTCAACAACAGTTAGCAGTTGGTACATTTATTGATGGAGTAAGGGACCAGGAAGTTAGGCGAATTCTTAAGTTGGCCAGGCATAAGCTTAGTAGTGAGGCTTTAGTACATGCGCTGGAGATTGAGGCTGCCTATAAGCATACCACACAATCAAATCAGAAAGTACGAGCTGTGAGTGTGGAAGAAGACAAGCCAGACAACACAACACAAAACCTGATATCTGATTTACACAAGATGTTGATCCAACTACTGACAAAATCGAACTCCCAGCAGAGACAGGACCAACAACAAAGTAGTGGGAGGCCGACTGGAGGCATCCGTTGTTATAAGTGTGGCAAATTGGGCCATATTAAGAGGAATTGTCATGAGCTCAACATTCAAGATCCGGGTTGCAGTAATGGAGGAGCCACAGGAAAACTGGCGAGCTGGTACTTCGCGGAATATAGCAGATGGCCTTTCCAAAAGACCGTGTCAGAGAAACTGCAAGCCTTGCCACCGTAAGGAAGAACAACAAGAGGTACAAATAATGAAGACCGTTAAGATTGATGTTCCGGATTATTGGACAAAAGAGTCGTTAAGGGAAGCGCAGTTAAACGATAACGAGACTGGTCCTATTCTGAAATGGAAAGAAAGTGGGACCCGACCCGATTGGAAGGACATTTCAAAAAAAATCAGTGGGGCTGAAGGCCTTATGGGCACAATGGGACTCCCTTATAGTAGAGGATGGACTGCTGAAGAAAGCGTGGGAAAGTCCAGATGGGAGGAAAGTCACTTTGAAATTGTTAATCCCCAGGTGTCACGTAGCAGATGTACTTCAGCAAGTGCATAATGGAACGTCTGGTGGACATTTTGGCATCAACAAAACCCTAACAAAAGTAAGACAACGTTTCTACTGGGTAAACAGTCGTCAAGATGTGGAGGCTTGGTGCCGCCAATGTGAAGTTTGCGCGGCAAGAATGGGGCCACAAATAAGAAATAAGCAATATAACGCCAGGGCTCCTTTTGAGCGAATTGCCATAGCAAGTGATCGCATGAAGGCTCGTTATGATCTTAAGGCAAATTCAGGCGGGTTCCAGGTTGGAGATTTGGTTTGGCTATATAACCCACAACGAAAGAAAGGCAGGTCCCCGAAGCTTCACCCGCCCTGGGAAGGTCCTTACACTGTCGTCACCAGACTAAATGACGTTGTATATAGAATTCGGCAAAGCCCAAAATCCAAGATAAAGGTGGTGCACATAGAGAGACTAGCCAAGTATGCAGGGAATAATGAGTTGCCTGATCGGGACGTTCAGGCTTAAGGAGGTGGCAGTGTTACGCCACTGGACTGTGTAGACTGGTTAGATGAGACCGGAATTGTACGCTAACGGCCGGGAATATTCTGGACTCCTCTAGATCGTGTGAATGGATGTATAAATAAGACACACGGTGTGCCGAGTCTTAGTCTGAAGTCGAACGTGAACAAGTAAAGAAGAAATACGAAAGAGACTTATAAGTGTTCGGTTGTGATTATAATCAGGAAAATGATTAATCTATTGTTGTTAATTGTTAATTAGTAAATAAAGTAGTGAGTAAGTGTTACCTGGACTTCCAATCAACGAATCTACGAGTAGAGGTGTTTGTGTGGATAGCAAACACGTAACAATATGTAATTTACTGACAAATGGATAAACACTGTTCTAGAAAACACACGCCTACTTGAAAAAAATATAAAAAAACGCAAAAAGTAATCTACTAAAAGATTATTTTTGCTATTAAATACTTACACATAAGAAGCGACCCCACATATGATATATAGTTTGAAAGATAAAGAAAATTCCTTTTTACAAAACCATAGCCAACTATGATTCCCATTTAAAAAAATAAAACTTTATGCCATAACTCGAAATTGCACCTTTTTTAAATTTCTTCGACGCCACTGTATTATACAGAAAAAAAGTGCCTCAAGAATGTAAAAGTTGTTTTTTTATAACTTTGCAAATAACCAAGCTATTGGCACGTGTAAAAGTCGAAAAATCGAACTTTTGTGTATAACTAGAAAACAAAAGACAATAGCAAATTTTTGTTTTCGTCAGTGAATTTGTCTCAAAAAAAGTGATCGAGAATGTGTCTTCCATTTTTTTTGTTATCTCTTACAGTTACCTAGTTACCCTATACAAACATCGAAATTTGCCCATCCTGTACATGTCTCTATAACTTGGGTTATTATTTGTTAATATTAATAACGTATCTAATTTATTCTTATACTCTTTTATTTCATTATTTGTATAATACGTAATTTTTTTCGTTTTTCTTGAATATATTGGGGTGGGATATTTTCGTTAAGGATAATTAAAAAACAGTTTATAAAACAGTGGATTGTTTATTTACATCACTAATATTTATTTGGTATATCATAATAATTTAGTTCTTGTAACCTACTAAAAATGTATGTTTTTACTTTCTGAAAAACGTGAGTTTTTGTGCTGTTTGACCTAAAATAAAAGATTGTAAAATATGATTTCATACTCATTTTCATAATTTTTATGATATACCGTGTGAAAAGCTTTGGTTAAGTCAATAAATAGAGAGTAAACTTTTATTTATACCGTACAGTAATTTAATCTATGTCGGGAGATTTATTGTATTTTAATTTCTAACTTCCCATATAGTCTTTAAAGATGATTTGTTTCTTTCAATCTTTTCTATAATATTTATAGCTTGGTGTGCACTATACATCTGACTACCTAATAAT
>JANEYF010001659.1:92500-197500 GCA_029963845.1 Rhamnusium bicolor
TGAAGTGAAGTGAAGTGAAGTGAAGTGAAGTGAAGTGAAGTGAAGTGAAGTGAAGTGAAGTGAAGTGAAGTGAAGTGAAGTGAAGTGAAGTGAAGTGAAGTGAAGTGAAGTGAAGTGAAGTGAAGTGAAGTGAAGTGAAGTGAAGTGAAGTGAAGTGAAGTGAAGTGAAGTGAAGTGAAGTGAAGTGAAGTGAAGTGAAGTGAAGTGAAGTGAAGTGAAGTGAAGTGAAGTGAAGTGAAGTGAAGTGAAGTGAAGTGAAGTGAAGTGAAGTGAAGTGAAGTGAAGTGAAGTGAAGTGAAGTGAAGTGAAGTGAAGTGAAGTGAAGTGAAGTGAAGTGAAGTGAAGTGAAGTGAAGTGAAGTGAAGTGAAGTGAAGTGAAGTGAAGTGAAGTGAAGTGAAGTGAAGTGAAGTGAAGTGAAGTGAAGTGAAGTGAAGTGAAGTGAAGTGAAGTGAAGTGAAGTGAAGTGAAGTGAAGTGAAGTGAAGTGAAGTGAAGTGAAGTGAAGTGAAGTGAAGTGAAGTGAAGTGAAGTGAAGTGAAGTGAAGTGAAGTGAAGTGAAGTGAAGTGAAGTGAAGTGAAGTGAAGTGAAGTGAAGTGAAGTGAAGTGAAGTGAAGCGAAGTGACGCGAAGGGAAGCGAAGTGACGCGAAGCGAAGCGAAGCGACGCGACGTGACGCGACGTGACGCGACGTGACGCGACGTGACGTGACGTGACGTGAAGCGAAGTGAAGCGAAGGGAAGTGAAGCGAAGCGAAGCGAAGTGAAGTGATTAATCAGTGTTAATATACATAAAGTATTTACATGGGTTAATAATCCTACATATAAGAAATAATACATATAGGGCATACTGACAACAATAATATGAAGTGTAAGTAACATCACAATTTAAATAAAGACGAACTAATTTAAAAAATATCACATCAGAAAAATTATTATTTAATAATTCCTTATAAGTGTAAAAACATTTACATATTAGATATTGTTTTTGTCTAGAAGAGTAAATTTATTTCGAAACATCTTAAGGATTCTAGCAGCACGTTAAAAAAATTTGATTCCCATGGAATTTCGGCCGTTTTCGCATTTCTTTAATCTTACAAATTATGGACAGAACTTGTATTATTTTTCGTAGAGTAACAGTGCCTATCCGAAAAAATTTTGTTTTTTTTTTTTTTTTTTGGGGGTTTTTCCAAAAAAAAAAAAAATATAAATAAAAAAAAAAAAAAAAAAAAAAAAAAAAAAATATATATAAAATTTTTTTTATATATATATATATATATATATATATATATAAATATAAAAATATATTATATAATATATATAAATATATATATATAAAAATATATATATATATATATATATATATATATATATATATATATATATATATAAATATATAAATAAATATATAAAAAAAAAAAAAAAAAAAAAAATTTTTATATATATTTTTTTTTTATATATATGTTATATAATATTTCAGACACCGTATAGTAACTTAGAATATATTCTAGACTATCCCAGGATATCATATTTCACTACGTGACTGATAACAAATTCCTGCTTATTTTATTGTTAATTGCTTAATTTGCATTTCCTTTGTTATAAGCTTGGGAATCATTGTTTATGCTGACCAAGTACAGCCTTCCAAGCTTATAAATTAAATTATTATCATTTGTTAACTCAGTTCTTATACTCACTTTCGACATGTTACATTAAATTATATTCAATTCAATTAATTGTATTTTTACCAAGACTCAACGTTGAGTCCATGTTAATTAAATAAATGTTTTTTTAAAAACAACTTTACGGAAACCGTAATCTAACAATTGGCGCAGTCGGTAGGATCTGAAAACATTGCAGTTCGGGAGCCTAACTAGTCGTGTAACCCTCCAAGAGAACAAGGAGTCCATCTTCGAAAAGGTGCCTAACTAGTGGACAGGACCTACTAGAACAAGGAGAACTTCTTAGCTGCAGTGGTGGATCCCAATTCTTCAACAGAAAAGAACCTACTCCATGAAGCAAACTATAGAGTAAGAAATATTATAAGAATCATCTCGTACTATCATTTTAATTTTTTTTATCAAGCAACAAACAATTTTTATTATTATTTTATTTCACTTTTAATTTTTATTTTTATTTGGCTCTGACATTTCTAACTGTATCCACTCGCTACATATACGTGTGTAGGTGTGAGCAAGAAGTACAGTTCGATCTAAAGACCAAATTCGTTATATTTCAAATATTAGTTGGCTGATATTTCTAACTGTATCCACTCGCTACATATACGTGTGTAGAGGTGAGCAAGAAGTACAGTTCGACTTAGAGACCAAACTAATTTTTATGTAAGTGCATAATTATTTCTATTATCCATTATTATTATTATTATCCCATTTACAATTATTCTACAAATAATAAAAACCGCATTACAAAGTTAATGCACCACTAAAACAAATAAACTTTAATAAGTGCATAATTTTAATTAAGAAATACTTTTAATATTTTCCTTGATCACCTAAATTGATCAATTATTTTCTAAATAATTTCTAAATACTAAGCAACAAAATGCCAGACGCAGTTACAGAACAAGTTGAACCTTACAAACTATCTGAAATTTTTTCCATAATACCGGAGTTCGATGGCAACCCCATCGCTCTACAAACTTTTCTTAATTCATGTATTTATGCCCACTCAATGGCTGTTAGAGATCAAAAGTTATTGTTAACCATACATATAAAAAATAAATTGCGTGGCAAAGCTGCCGAAATTGTAAACTCTCGTAACCCAGCTACATGGGCAGAAATAAAATTCTTATTAGAGTCTCATTTTGGCGACTCGAGAGATCTGACATCTCTCATTCAAGATTTACAGCGGATTCATCAAATACATAACGAATCTGCATTAACATTTATAGCACGGTTACAAACGCATAATGCAAAAATGCATGCTGCAATTCAAAAACAACATTTTACTGCGGAGCAAAAACAAGCGCAAAGCGAACTAATTGAAACAATGACGCTAACTACTCTACTCACAGGTTTAGAACCAACACTAGGCAAAATTATTCGTGCCGGAAATCCTAAAAATATGCTAGACGCTATAAATCGTATTAAAAGAGAATTACAGCTATCTTATTTTGAAACTCAAAAATTCCCAAAAAATAACGTTGCCAAAAATCCAATTCAAAGTCAAGTAAGAAGGCCAAACATTAATTTTCAAAAATTCTGTTCATTTTGCAAAAGAAATGGGCATACTATAAACGAATGCCGAACAAGGCAACAACAACAACAACCTTCAACTTCTCAAAATTTCAATAGGCCAAATTTCCAAGGAAATTCAAACTATCAAAATTTTGCACAATCAAATCATTATCAAAGAACATTTCCACAAAACCAATATCCAAATCAATTTCAAAATCAACAACCGAGCTCTTCTCAACAGAATAGGACTTCAGCCATAAGACCGAATCCTAATTATAATCCACAAAGACAATCTGTAATACAGCACAACCCCAATTTTAATCGCTTCAATAATCAACCAAAAACCCATCATTTAAATTGCGCAACTTACGATAACCAGTACACTGATCAATACGAAAATTATTCCTTTGATAATCAAGTACAAAATGAAACTTGTAATTTTAATAATTTTCAACCTGAACAAAATGAGGAGAATTATACTGCTAATTCTCAGGACACTCACTATGAGAATTATACTGCTAATTCTCAGGATACTAACTATGGGAATTATACTGCTAATTCTCAGGATACTTACTATGAGGATTATACTGCTAATCCTCAGGATTTTTACCAAGGCTTAGATCATCCAACGAATCCTCCCAACCAAGATTCAGACCCAGTTGCGGATTTACAAACACAAATACAAACCATGAACTTACAAGACGACTTGAACCCGTACTTAAACTTCCCAGAACAGACATTCATGTAAATTCATTACTATCTGTAAACTCAAAAAATCTTTATTATATAAAGGATATCACAAACAGATTTAAAATTTTAATAGACACCGGTGCAGGTATTTCTATTTTTAAACCTAAAACAGCCGAAAATTATCGACAAAGATTTTCCGAAAATGTAATTATACAGGGTATAACGGACCAAAAGGTAAAAATAAGTGAATCAGCACTTATACCATTTACAGAAGGCAATCCACATAAAGTTTATGTTCATAATTTAGATATAGACTTTGATGGACTGTTAGGCGCAGATTTTTTAGAACACTACGAATGTCAGGTAGATATAAAAAATAAAAAACTAATAACGAACTTTAAAACTGTACCGCTATTTAAGGTTACTGATGATTCGTGCGTACAATTACCTGTTAGTTGTAAAAATGTAACGCAAAATCAATGTCAAAAACCCCATCCAGAAAATCAAAATTTAGATAATACCAATAACCAAAATTTAATATCTATTGAGCCGCGTATAGAAAAGATTTTTAAACTTAAATGTAATTTACGAAATACTGATGCTATACTGTTAGCTCAGGAATCGGACAAAGTACGTTTGCCAAATGCTCTCGTCAAAATTGACAGTAATGGAGAATTTTTAACATCAGTTATAAATCCTAATGCAATACCTAAAATAATAGATCTTTCAAATCTTAAACTAGAACCTGTTGAGAAATTTAGAGAAATATTTAATTTGAATTCCCAAAATCTCGATTCCCAACAGACAGACAGACATTTCGAAATTAAAAAACAATTACGCTTAGAACATCTTAACGACGAAGAGAGTTATTTAATTACTGAACTTTGCTTAAACTTTTCTGATATTTTCTACCTAGAAGGAGATAACTTGAGTTTTACGAACGAAATAAAACATTCGATTGACACAAATAATGCAAAGCCAGTTTTTACAAAATCATACCGATATCCGCATATTCATAAAGAAGAAGTCAAAACACAAGTTTCTAAAATGTTAGACCAAGGTATCATTCGACCATCAATCTCGCCCTGGTCTTCTCCAGTTTGGGTTGTCCCAAAAAAACTCGACGCGTCCGGAAAACAAAAATGGCGAGTCGTGGTAGACTATAGAAAATTAAACGAACTGACAGTTGACGACAAATATCCACTCCCAAATATTTCTGACTTACTAGATCAACTTGGCAAATGCCAGTATTTTACGACACTAGATTTGGCATCTGGTTTTCACCAGATCGAGATAAATACGGAAGACATTCAAAAGACTGCTTTCACCGTCGAAAATGGTCATTTTGAATTTGTGCGAATGCCATTCGGACTTAAAAATGCCCCATCAACATTTCAGAGAGTGATGGACAACATTTTGTTAGGTATCCAGAATGAACGCTGTTTGGTTTATATGGATGATATTATCATCTATTCACCAACCATTCATGAACACATCTCCCGTTTAACCGAAGTATTTCAACGTTTACGAAAAGCAAATCTAAAAATTCAACCGGACAAGTGCGAATTCTTGCGCAAAGAAGTCGCCTATCTTGGTCACCTCATCACTAAAGATGGTGTAAAGCCAAACCCAATTAAAGTTGACGCTATTCAAAATTTTCCTCAGCCAAAAAATGCCAAAGAAATACAATCATTCTTAGGTCTAGCTGGTTATTATAGGAGATTCATTCCTAATTTCTCTAAGATATCCAAACCACTGACAAAATTACTACAAAAAGACATTCCTTTTAATTTCGACAATGACTGTACAAATTCCTTCGAAAATTTGAAACAAGCCTTAACAACCACACCGATTCTAATATACCCGAATTTTAACGATACTTTCATACTAACCACGGATGCTAGCGCATTCGCGATAGGTGCAGTACTCTCGCAGGGCCCTATAGGCAAGGACCTACCTATTGCATATGCGTCCAGAACGTTATGCAGTGCGGAAACAAAGTACTCTACTATTGAACGTGAGCTCTTAGCAATAGTCTGGTCAGTTAAGCACTTTAGACCATATTTATTCGGCAGAAAATTCACGTTAGTTACTGACCACAGACCACTTACCTGGCTGTTCTCTATAAAGGACCCAGGAAGCAGGCTAGCTCGTTGGCGCTTAAAACTGGAAGAATATGACTACGAAGTCATATACAAACCAGGTAAAATTAACAAAAATGCCGACGCGTTATCTAGAATCAAACTAAACCATGTTAAAGATTGTGTTACCTTTCAAACATCTATTTTAGCCGCTAATTCGGATGACGAACAGAATTCCGACACTGAAGATTCCGATGATAAAATCACAGACGAACAATTTTTTCAAGAATTTAATACTTTCGTAAATTTGTACAAGACAAAATCGCTAATCGATTATTCTAAAATCAAATTTTCTAATAAACAATTATTAGACAAGGAAAACAAAAATATCATAACGTTCTTCCAACAACATAAACTGGAAGACTTTCACTATAAAATAATCGAGGATATTTTCGAAGAACATCCCGATTTTAGTAACGCTAAAATTAACATAGTTTCAAGTAAGACTGTCAGAAATCGAAAATATTTTATCATCCCATTACCTTTCGATCTAGAATCTGTCAACGAAACATTATTTTATACTTTATTCAAACATCAAAATGATCTCGATCTTTCATGTACGTATCACGTAGAAAATAATTTAGATTTACCTACATTGGAAATGCTATCATTTATCTTTGCGGAAAAAGACTTAAAACTAGTAATTTGCCAAAACATCGTCAAAACTCCAGATAATGACCAAATTCCTATTATTATTGACCAAAATCATACAGGTAAAAATAACTTACACCGTGGGATAAACGAAACTATTCGGAGAATAAAAGTAAAATATAATTGGCAAGGTTTAACCAAAGACGTTGAAAACTACATAAAAAATTGCGAAACATGTCAAAAGACAAAAGTCTGCCGCAAAAATCTCAGCAACCCTTTAGTTATTACAGAAACCCCACGAACGCCTTTTGAACGTATAAATATTGATATTTTCGAAACACCGAACAGAAACTACGCTTTAACCGTCCGAGATGAATTAACAAAATTCACTCAAGCATACGCCTTAAAGGACAAAACGGCGAAATCAGTTGTCAATACCTTATTGCTATATTTTCAACATTTTGGCACACCATTACGAGTACACTGTGACTATGGCCGTGAATTCGACAACAGCCTACTCAGAGACCTATGTACTCTATATGACATAAAACTGACATATTCTAGCGTAGGACACCCGCAATCGAACGGTTCACTCGAAAGATTCCACGCCACATTAGCGGAAATGATAAGGGTTCATAATACAGAAAACCCTAACGAACATCCACTCACTATACTGCCTTATGCTGTTATCTGTTACAACAACTCGATCAATAAAACACACGGATTTACACCGTATGAGCTAATTTTCGGGCATACCTCAAACAGACCACCCGAAAAACTTTATAACCAGAAAGACTTGATTACTAAATACATACGAGACCTTAATAATCGAATATCCCATTATTATAAACTAGCGCGCGAAAGAACGCAATTACAAAAAGAAAAAGCAAAAGTCCGCTTTGACAAAAATATTCCCGAAAATCGACCCGATTACCAAATTGGCAATAAAGTTTACGTCAAAGAATCACAAATCAAAGATAAACTACACAACAAGTTTAACGGTCCTTTCGAAATAATCGAAATTTTCCAAAATTCTGCTATTCTACTTAACCCAGACACTAACCAAACTAGTAAAGTAAATTTTGATCGAATGAAACCCTATTTTGAAAATTAACCTTTTTCAGGTTACTCCTGCTGTTCGGATCAGTAGCCCTAGCAGTTTCCCAATACAAAATTACACCAATAAATAACACCATTGGAATTTACTACCACGAAAAATCAGAAATAATTGTGACCAACGAGAAGTGGACACTATTAGTTCACAAGAATATATCCGAACTAAAGACAGTTTCTGACAAAAATGACAAAATCCTGGACACCATCCTAAACACCCTTGACCCTGCGTATCATAACATGAATACTTTCATGAGCGAAGTTAAGACTCATCTTAGCCTTCTAAAACAAATTTCTAAATCTATTCAATCTAAGTTTGACGAGGTTTATCTTGATACAAAACGATACAAAAGAGGAATTATAAACGGAATCGGGACAGTATTTAAATCAATTACCGGAAATCTAGATGCTGAAGACGGTCAATACTATTCTGATTGTATTAATAAACTAAACAACGACGAGCATCAACTAGAAAACTTAATTAAAAACCAAATATCCGTAACAACATCGGTTATAAAAAATTTCAATTCAACTATTCAAAAATTACAAATTGACGAGGAAACGTTTAATAAAGATATCAAAGATATCGAAGATGCGATCTTACGTACCGAACATGATATACAAATAGTTAAAACAAAACTAAAGTTTCTCGAAATATGTGAACAATTAATGGCAAACTATTTATACATCGAGGACCATTTAAACGATATTCTAAATTCAATAACTTTTGCAAGATTAAAAATCATTCATACCTCTATAATTACCCCTCAGGATTTAATAAGCTCTTTACAAGAAATTTCACAAAATTTGCAAAGGAACAACTTGCCACTTCAAATAAAATTATCAAGAGTTGCTCAGTACCTAGATATTATTGAACTGCAAGCTTTTCAAACAGATTCAAGTTTAATTTTTGCCTTAAAGATACCTTTAGTAGATCCTCAAACTTACACAACCTATCAATTATACCCTATCCCTATTTTGGATAATAGAACTGGTTTGCACCACATTCTGTCAACCTCTCAAAAATATATCGCGAGAGATGATGATTCTTTAATGTTTATACCTATTCCGGACCTGAAAGAATGCAAACAACTCTACATTGGAACTAAATTATGCTCTAACTTGTTCGCTTATCCAATCGACACCAATGCAATTTGTGAAGCAAGACTGTTCAAACATCTCAATCGCCTACCCGAAAACTGTCAAACATCATTTATCATTAGTCAAGGATATAATGTTCAAAAACTCCAGGAGAACACATGGTTAATTATTAATGTAGAACCTCTACACGTTACTATCAGTTGCCCTAAGAGAAATTCAATAACGGAAATCATCATGAAGAACTCTATTATAAAATTACAACCTAGTTGTTACGCCTTTATCGGCATTACCAAGATTCAAGCCGAATCCAAGGAAATATTAGATGTTAAAGATAAAACCCATCCTATTCAAATTCCGTATGAATGCTGCAACAACTTTCCATACAAAAGTCAACTACCCAAATTAAAACCATTAAAATTAAACCACCTGAACACCGAAGACCTCGAAATTGCCAAACACAAATTAGACCAATATTCCAAAAATTTAGACGATCTTATCAACGAACCTTTTGTGACCAAACACATCTCATGGTTCACATATCTGACCATAACATTAATTATTGCCCTTATTCTTCTCTATGTATTTTGCAAATGCAAAAAAAGGAGTCGGAAGCTGGCTCTTGTCAACCCATCCGGATCACCTCCACCTCCACCACGACCAAGTAAGGTCTCCAGGAGATTTTCCAGCATTCTACCTCCGAGGAAAAGACCCAGTATCCATGAAGAAGAAACCGAAGAAATCGCATTGACTTAAAAAGACTGTTAAATGTGTTTTTCTATCTGAACTTAATGCAAAAGACTTTCAGTGAATATTATTTCATTTTTGTGATGCATTTTAAATTTTATCATTTTATTATTTTGTCACCTTTTATTATTTTATTTTTTTTTTCATTTCATAACCATTCTCAATGTTAACGCTTTGCTATTTTACATTTTACACTATGTAATGTTAGATTTTATGCTTTTACATTGTTTTACATTTTTGTAAAAGTTGCTGTATAAACACCAACTTTTCTATAAGGGGGAAGTTGTTATATAATATTTCAGACACCGTATAGTAACTTAGAATATATTCTAGACTATCCCAGGATATCATATTTCACTACGTGACTGATAACAAATTCCTGCTTATTTTATTGCTAATTGCTTAATTTGCATTTCCTTTGTTATAAGCTTGGGAATCATTGTTTATGCTGACCAAGTACAGCCTTCCAAGCTTATAAATTAAATTATTATCATTTGTTAACTCAGTTCTTATACTCACTTTCGACATGTTACATTAAATTATATTCAATTCAATTAATTGTATTTTTACCAAGACTCAACGTTGAGTCCATGTTAATTAAATAAATGTTTTTTAAAAACAACTTTACGGAAACCGTAATCTAACATATATATATATATATATATATATATATATATATATATATATATATATATATATATATATATATATATATATATATGACGATGACCAAACCACACCCTGTATAATACACAGGGTACATAAGGATAAAATAATGTTTAAATAATAAAAAGAAAGTAATAAGGATATTTTGCTAATACTGAAACAAAGAAAGACTAATTAAATTAAAATGATAATTTTGAGCGGTATGAGAGCCCAGTTTCAGTGAGAGACAGAACTGTATTCATATTAAATAGGTAAAACTTGTAATAAATGTTGTTAAACGCTAGATATAAACACTTACCGTGTGGTAAATGAACTGTATGTTATTATGTTATGTGAAAAAGCATTGTTCTATTTAGAATAGACATCAGAAGGACTATTGTGTATAGCATGGCAAGCAGAGCCAAAATATTATTGATTTTAGGTACCAAAACCTTTGGGTAACCTGGAAAAAACTAAAATTTTATTGTTATTAATTAAAATTATAAACTTTGTTAAAGACAAATACATTAAATTTAGTATGATAGCAATCATGAACACTGGAAAAAAAGTGCTATAAACTACTTTCATAATTTGGGTAGCGAAAACTCTACGATATCTGAGATTTTAATCAGTTCCACGAAGTAAGTGCATCGTCTAACTTTAAAACTTTACAAAAGTGAAAGATACTCACCTTGTGAGCTAATACAATGTAACAGCATCAAAATGTAAAGACAGTTAAAAGGTATATGTATAAATTTTTGTCCAAGGAGGTACAAAACTTGACAAATATGAAGTTTTTTCTAAAATAAAAACCATTTGTTGAACTTTTTATAGCTATGTCAGAAGAATAGCATCTATTTATTGTTTCCAGTCAGTTAGTTATAAGTAATTTGTTGTATTTGAAAAGTTTCCAGCCAATTAGGTTTAACGAAGTCCTAAAACGAAAGGCAAATTAAAATAATGTTTTAAATGTATTTAGTCATGCAAATATGGTATTGAATTGTTCATTAGTTATTAAAGTAATCTCTGGTATGTGGTTTAGATGGTTGTAATTAGTTATATAAGAGAAATTGTTAAAAATTGTTGCAATTGTAATTTTTCTAAATATTCACAGAAGGCCATAGTATGGCTAATCATCTCTGTATCTTTATTTAAAAATAAAATTAGAGCCATAAGGTATAATAAAGAAATAAAAAAGAGAATTTAATTTTCATGTTTTAAATTTCAAAAATCAAGTGTCATGATTTTTGGAGAAACGTCAGATTAGGCCAATAAAAAGCCCATATTTAAGTTTCAGTTTGAATGGAAAGCTCAAAGGGAGAGCATGTAATTTTATAAGAAATTTCCTAACCTCAAAATTTTAAATTTATATTTTTCAAAAGAAATGAAGTCCATTCTCAAGCTCGCGTAAATATTAAAACAGGGTTTGTAAACCTAAAACACAAAAAATATATTAAAATAAATTTTATTAATCCAGTTGCCACATACTTTTGCAAGAATTATTTGACATTCATATAAAGGTATCATGAGCATGTATCCTTGTATTTCGTAACATTAGGCGATATTGATTTCTATATTGATTCCACTGTAGCAATAATTCTGGTGTTTTATATTTATTATATAATTCGTTAAGAAGTGATAAATGCTCCCTCATTTTCCTACGAGTCATTAAACCAGGTGATATCATCTCTTTCGCTTGTATCATGGGATCTGTTTTTCATGGGAAAACATATCACAAAGGCAGCTAATATTTTATTGTGAAAAATGTCAAATTTTGTGTTAATGTTATAACGTTGATCGTTAATAAAATCTCAATTTATTTCCGAAATTATATCAGGAAATATAAATTTGCCGTACTAATGGCGATAGGTCTGAAGGGTGTTTTAATTATTTTTCTATTATTGTTAGTTAAAATAGAATATATACATATAATAAATATAACTATTGACCCTTGTGATCTGATAAGTTAGCATTAACAAATAACATTAGTTGTATAATTCTCTGTTTCAAAGTTAACAAAAACATTATCCAAGCAGTTATCAAATCTTGTATTTTTGTGAATTATGCTTTCAAAGATGTATGACTCTAGGAAATCACAAACAGTAGTTCATTCTTTCTGATTGGTCCAAAATTATAAATGATTAGTAAAAAATGCATTTTTGATATACACAAAGATACTACAATTTATTGGTTCTTGCTTTTTTTTTGACCTTCAATGTATTTTAGAAAGAATTAATTCATTTATACAAACAAATTAAAATATCGATATGAAATTATCAGATCGTAGTTGTTTAAAATGTTAAAATATTTTTTATTACTTTAATTAGGTGCAAACTGGTCCAGTAAAAAAAGTGTGTTCTCATCGAATCAAAACAGGTTTATCTCGCGGTCTTTAAATAATTTTTACTATTATGTATAAAGTATAACTGTGCCCAGTAAATAAATAAATAAATAAATAATCTCTTTATTTTTCAGTAGACATGCATTACATGTATAGAAAAACGTCAAAAATTAGTAAGAAGTTATCAGAAAAAAGTTATTGATAACCGAAGTCAGTAAAAAATCTAAAAAACAATTACAAAGTATAAAATGTGTATAACGAATAATATAAAATCTGTACATAAATAAAAAAAGGAAAAAAAAGTATATATATATATATATATATATATATATATAAACAAAAATATGTATATGAACAAACACATGCAGTATAAGAACAAACTGTGGTCATATAAGAACAAACTACAAAGCATAAAAGTGTAAAAGCATATTATGGTTGTGTGAAAAATAAAAAGTAAATAATTGTCGATGCCAGTGTTACAGGGTGGCACTAAAAAATTCTTCTGAAGTGTAGAAGGAATCATGTACCAACAATTTTTTTAATTTTGATTTAAATAACTTTAAACAAGATATTTCTTTCAGGTAGTTGGGTAGATGATTGAATATTTTAATGGGCATGATAGTTACACTATTAGCAACAACAGACAATTTATGTTTTGGTAACAGAATGTTATTGGTATCTCTTAGACTGTAATTTATGTTACGATCTGTAAACAAAGTGAACTTGTTAATATTAGATTTAACAAACAGACAACACGATAAGATGTATAAAGATTGTAGCGTGAGTATATTGAGAGAGGGAAACAGATCCCTACAGGAATAGGTAGAATGCTTGAACATCATGGTTCTGATGATTTTTTTTTGCATTATGAACAAATCATTCATTCTACTAGAATTGCCCCAGCATGAAGTGCCATAATTTAATAATGATTGCACATGTCCAAAGTAATACAATTTAAGTACATCGAAAAAGAGCGAAGCTGCCGTAGAACATAGCAACTAATAGAAATTTTTTTTATTAAATATAATATAATAATTATTACATAAAATTATTAGTAATAGTAAAATTATGACTAGAATTATATTAGTAAATTTAGGTTTTTTGCAGAAGATATTAAGACAAAATAAAAGTAGCATTAACTCAAATTAAAGCATATTTAAGAGAAATTTTTACAGCCAGCATGGCACTGGGATATGTTCCCCTTGCTTGGAAGTCAGCTAAAGTGGTTTTCTGCCCCAAAGTGGGAAATAAGGGTTACACAATTATCAAATCATTTAGGGCGATCAGTGTCACGTCCTTCCTGCTAAAAGAAGGGGAAATGATAGTGGGAAGATATCTGTTGGACAAGGACTTTGCGAGGGATCCATCCCACAAGAATCAATACGTATATAGTCGAGAGAGGTCCACAGAGACAGCTCTACACGACGTCATGTACAAGGTAGAAAGGGCCCTCCTTTATAAGGTCACCTGGTAGTATTTTTTTATGTTTCGGAAGCCTTTGATAAAGCAAGGACTTCTACTATTTTTTATGTCCTTTTAACTAGAGGTAATGCTGGTCAGATGGTGTCTAATAATGGATGGTCTCATGGAGCGCCTAACTTCAGAAGAATTATTTGAGCAGACATAGGCGTATGACGGGCTAATCCTAGTAACCGACGGCTAATCCTAGTAACCGACCGCTTTCTAAATATCGTTTGCAACAGAATGTAGGTAGCCTGTAGAATAATAGAAAGATGGTACGGCGGAACAGTCAATATCATCAATGCTGAGATGATTCTTTTCACTAAGAGAAGAAAAATAGAGGATTTTAGGTCATCAGTCATGTATCATAAATTTCTTTTGCTCACGTATGAGGTCAAATACCTGGGAGTGACCTTAAGTAACAAACTGTCATGGTGGTCGAAAATCGAATAAATCTAATGCAAACTTCTGGCATTTGCGCCGTGTGGAGAGAGGGATCACGTCCCGAAAGCTGGCTGGAAAGTCCAGAGGCTAACTAGCCCAGGAAGCACCAACATCCGCTCTGGAGGTTCTTCTAGGCCTGCCAACGCTTGTCTCGTGGATAAAGGTGAAGCTCTGATGGCCTATCTGAGAATGTGGGATTCTGAGAGTATTACCGGTAGAGCTGAAAGTCACGCATCAATTGCTAGGGATGGTTAACCAATACTGAAACTGATACTTTGGATCAAGTGCGGTAGGTAGAACTATTGGAACTGATCCCAACTAATAATTAAATCAGGTACGAGTATCAGTCACAGTCGTACCAGCGAGGCCGATACAGTTCTATGATGCAGACGGTACGAATGCAGACTTTTCTATCTTCTTGGATTGTGGACTGGTTGCAAGATCTATATAAAGGACTCCGGACTGATCGAACTGAATAAAACCAAGCCGCTGAACAAATAACCCTCTAGTCTTTCACTAGCTGCTAAAAAAGGAGGCCCTACTCAAAGCAGAAATAGGTCGGCTCAGACTAGGAACTGGAACTGATTTTTAGATTAGGTATTTTCCTGGGTTGGTACAGGTTGGAACTGATCCATGAAAATGTTTGAATTAGCCATCCCTAGCAATTGCTTCATTACTGAGTCGCGTCTAAAAGAGAAGATGAGCTCCCTTGCACTGAGGGACATCCTAACTTTCATTAGAAGATCGGAAATATCGAAAAGGGAGCAGGAGAAGTACATGGCTCAAGGGACGGCAGAGGGTGGGTAAAAAAGGGCGCGCCAGCCCGTCACCAATACCATTACCATTACCAATTAAGCGCCAATTCTTCTTGATTTTTGTTTTGAAGCTTTGACTTTTTTGCTATGAGTTTTTTTTTTAAATAGAAACCTATATCTTCCTACATTTCTAAATTAAGCATTATGTTATTTTGAGGGATCGTTAAATATTTTGTATTATTGCACTGAAAAATTTTTGAGAAAAATCAATTTAAAATTTATTAACTAAGATAACATTTTATGAGAGATACTTAATAAAATTATTCTACAAAATACATAAATATGGTAATTAAATTTACGATAAATGCTCAAAATGAACTCCATTCACAACCTGGAAATGTTTCAGTCAATGTTGATAATTCTTTAGGCAATTATTCAGGGTTGTGTTTTCTTGATTATTCCTGTACACCTAACTTTTTAGATGTCGCCAGGAAAGGAAATCCTAGTAGGCAACATTTGATTTAGTTATTCCCACACTCACTTAATCCTATAATGCGGAAGAGGAGGGCATCATCTTGCTAAACAACACCCAATATTAGTTCAAATTATTCCTATAAAGAAATAAAGCAGCGTTTATAGGTATCACCTTATTTTTTAACAGTTTTAGATATTTTTGAGTAGTTAAATGTACGTCTATAAAGAACGGCCCAATTATATGCAGCCCAGTAATACCTTCCAAAAACCTTTACCTTCTGTCCTATACTTAAAATCGATATCACCAGAGATGTTTTTAGGTTTTCATTAAAAATCGTTAAATTATCATAACTTTTATGTCTATGTGATCCTGTAGCCAGAAAGTGCACTTTGAAATGTTCGGAATTAGCACTAGTTCAAAAGGCACTGTATAATTATAATAAATATTTGGTGGTAGTGTCGTTGAAGTATATCTCATGTCTACATAACAGCAAAATAATACACACAGAGAGAATTAATTTGTTAAACTGTAAAAGCAAGATGTGTTTCAATTAAGGCTGGGAATCGAATACGAATAATTCGAGTATTCGATTATTCGAGTATTCGAATACGAATTATTCTAATGGGAAATTATTCGAATATTCGAATAGGTACTCGAATATTCGAATATATTCGAGTATTCGAATATTCGATTATATCTGAGTAAATTTGAATATTAAAATATATTATTAAATTATGTACGAATAGGTATGCAGTTTGCATCCAAGCAAAGTAGGTAGATAGTATGTATATGTAGGTACCTATTCTAAAATCCAAATATATAAATAGACCACATTAGTGGCACGTTTTACTCCCCGTCAAACTATTCCACCTCTTTCTCGCCTCGACCTTATTCTTACTGTACTAAAGCAGGGGTTAAAATTAAATTTTAAATTTTAGAAAACCTGTAAATATTTAACTATTGACTTTTCATGTATTTGTTTTACCTTCACAATCTGCGTCTTTTTTTAAAAACATTCTAATTTTAGAGCACTTTTATTTTCTTCGAAAAGGAAAAATAGTTATGACACAGTCACAGAAGTATAATAAACTAGCTCTATTTTTGTTTTATTTAAGCTTCAATAGTTAAATGTGAACAATAGCGCCTCGTTCCTAAAATAAAATACTAACTGAATAATTCTGACCCTTACAGCACATGTACAGGAGACATACCCTATTGTGGGTATGGAAAGCAAATCAAATTGCCTGCTTAGTGGTTTACGTCACGACTATTATTGTGGTCTATCCAATCAAATACTCAAATAGAGTATTCTAGTGAATACTTGGGTAGTCCCAAGCAACATTCTGACGACGAACCGACGTTGCTGTTCGCAACTAAAAGTCGGTGTGCGACGTACACAAAACGTCGGGATGACCCATATTTATACCAATTTGGTCAATAAAATATGGGTCGATTCGACGTAGAGGACCGACTTTAGTCGTTGTGATTACCGACCAAATGTTCACCAAATTTTACGTCGGCTTAAGTTGGTTGTCAGCCTATTACCAACCTTATTTAAAATTTGCCCTTAATCTGACCTACAAAAGTCGGGTGTAGGTAGTGAAACCAAGCAATTTTGTATATTATTCTATTTGTCGTACCTATCTATTTATATAAAATGGATAAGGCGTGTTTATCATTGAGTACGTATTCCATACAAAATACTTCGAATAAAATTTTAATAAATCTGGTGGGGTAAAAACTGAAACGAAAGAAATTTTATTGATACATATATATAAAGTAGGTCGAAAAATATAGTGAACCCATAAGAATAATGTTTATTTTAAGAACGAAAGTACTATTTTTATTTTTTTACTTTCAAAAAATATTTTCCGTTTCCAAAGAAAGCGCAATTGAAATATTGTTTAATTAATTTTACGAGTAAATAAAAACTTTTTTGCTTACTTTATTTAAAAAAAAGAGGCACATTTTGTGTATTTAAAATAATTGTACACATAATCAACATGGCCGCCTATTATTTCCTTCTGTAGAACCAGAAAATATGGCAAAGGCGGAATAAGTGCAACTATTTTTACTAATAGCGACTTAACGGTTAAATAATTTTACCTGCACCAACTTTTAGTAGGCTTTGGTGCAGAAATCTGCATTAACACTAACGTTCATTCCAAACAATCACGATAATATCGACCGTCTCTTGCAGTTGGTGTATAAATCTTTACTAAATATCTATCAATACCTGAATTATCGACATTGATTTTGAGGTTATGTTAGACCAAGGACCAAAAGCCTAACACCAACGTCCAACCGACGTTGCTAGACGACTACGTCAGTCAGCAATGTCTAACCAACGTTGGAATGTTACCCAAAAAATTACCTAAATCTAATTAATCAGTTACCAACGTCTAATCAACGTCGGATAATAATCTAAGAACACACTCAACGTATTAAGTAGATTTCTGACATCAAACCAATGTTGATAAATGTGCTAGATGTAAATAGTAGGTTTGCGAGGTTCAAGCTACGTTGCTCCGACGTTGTATCATAACTATAAAATTTAAGACGCTACTTGACTAATATTTGTAATAATTCTGACCTTATAATTAGTAAAAAAAGTAGTCGGTAGAATGTTACTTGAGATGAATCTAGCTACCTATCAAGTCGGTTACCAACGTTATACAGAAGTAGGTGTATTACAGAAAAATTAATCGGAGCTACTTAAGTTAGTCATTAACGTCTAACCAACGTTGATTAATAATTAAAAAGAACCAAACCTATTAAGCCACTAACCAACGTTGGCAAGTGTTCCATAACAAACTTGACCTATTCAGTTAGTCACCAACGTCTACCCCAACGTTGGTAGGTTACTCAAAATTTAACCATACCTATTTTAGTCAGTTGTCAACGTCTAACCAACGTTGGTAAGTTATTCAAAATATAACCATAACTATTTTAGTCAGTTGTCAACGTCTCATCAACGTTGAATAATGACTTGAAAACATATCAAACCTTATTAAGTCGTTTTCCAACGGCAAATCAACGTTGGTAAATCGTCCAGACTTAAGCAGTAGGTTTGCGAGGTCGGCGCAATATTTGGTTCGACGTCGTATTACAACTACAAAATTTAAGTTATTACTCGACTACTATTTGTAATAATTCTGACGTCGGAATTAGTGAAAAAGTAGTCGGTAGTTGGTAAAATGTTGCTTGGGTATTCACTAGTATTCAATGCTATACCTATTAATAATGAATATTCGAGGATCCGGATTATTCAGATACCTATTCGAATAATTCGGATTATTCGAGTATTCGAATATTCGAATAGGTATTCGAATAGTTCGAATATTCGAATATTTTTTCGAACGAATATTCGAATACTAAAATCTGGAAAATTCCCAGCCTTAGTTTCAATAAGCTCCCACAAGATATCACAAAACCTTGTTCTGACATCACGTCAAAATCCAAAAATCTGGAGGTCACTGGAAAGGTAATTTTACGCTGATTTCAAAAAAGATGTCCCGCTGTAGCCAGTCACCCCGTATTTTTCAAAATATTTTTAAAATGTGCGCATCTTGAAGCTATATACCACCCATGAAAAAGTACTATTCCAAAGTTTTGTAATAGAGCCGATATCGGACTTTGAGGCACTATTGGGACACCTCGTATATTCGTACGTATGTCATATGTGTTTCCCTAAATAATCTAAATAATGTAAATGGACCTGATCAATAAACTATTTACGTTTGTAATTAATCATTTGTTTAACTAACGGTGTTTCACACATCTGATAAGTTAAAATTAACATAGATAAAATAAAATTCCTTAATTTTTTTTTAGTTTATAAAAACAAGATTCAATAAACAATCAAACAGCAATTTTCCTTTAAAAACACAACTTAAATGTCATCGTGCTCCACAAATCGACCTTGAACGTCGTCGTGTAACCACGACATTGACTTGGGCGTTGTCACCATTGCTATGTACAACTTAAAAAACCAGATCAAAATTATACAGTAATTTCCGTAAAAATTAATTTTAGCCAGTGAATATTGTTTGTACGTAGAAATAGGTATAAATTACCACATAAAATTATCCATGATATATTAAAAAGCTGATACGTATATGGAATACATAATTTTTTTAATGGGAGTACATATAATTAGATTTATCGAGGAAAATATTGAATGGGGGGCGGTGCTCATAATTGAATTATAGTTCTTAGAAATTGATACTAGGATTGGTCTTGTTTATTGCGGAACTAATTCCTTGTCTTCTAATTAGAACTACTCTATTATTAGAAGTACTATATACAACTTACAACTTAAATCCTTCTGTTTTGATTATAAACTACTGTTTCTAAGTAGAAAGTGATAATGTCAAATTATTATACTTAGTTATATTTATATGAATACAAAACCTGTAGGTTATAGGTCTAAATATGGACAAATTCGGTCTTGAGGTTGTTTTGTAGGTACCCCAATACGGTACGGTAAATCGTCAGAAATGCAGAATATTGGCCAACCGACAATCTACACTTACAATTAGTACAACAAAAACTGACGCAGCGACCACAAAACATATGGGCGTGGATACTTTAATTTAGTTATAAATACTGAAAATTCAAGAGTCAGATTAAATCTCAATATAGATTAGTTTCCTTATTTTATGTTAGATACATAAAAACTCGAATTTCACTTATATTAAATGAGCGATAACCAAGTTACCCATACTGTCTCGTCATGTTTGTCAAAGATATTGTTATTGAACTGAAAGTAATTTTGCTTCAGTTTTCATTAAATTTGTGAGTAATATATTTCTCTATTACTTCTTGACTAACATTGTTATATTCCATTGAACCCCTTAGACAGTCCAAAGGCAGTGAAATTCGTATACGGACATTATGAACAAATATCAAAGGATATTAAAACTTCACCCCCTTGCAATAGAATGTTATCGATCTCATTAATTAAACCATTAGAATTAATATAGGATTATGTTTAATATTTTTAAAGTACATGCCGATTTCAAGGAATATTTTTATATTTCTCGAATGACGTGTGACTAAAATAGTTGAGTCCTAGAAAAAAAGTTCAGTTTGTTATACAGAGTGCCCCGAAATTAGTGTGCAACAATTTACCAGCTGCTTCTACGGCCAGAAATAGGAAAAAAGTTCATATAAACATTGGTCGAAAAATGCTTCCTAAGGGAGCTACAGGCCCCTAAAAGTGCGCCCCTGAGAAAGGTTTTTATCGAATATCTCCAAAACCTCTCAAAGTCAAACATTGAAAATTTATACAACCGCTTCTTATGTGTAATAAGATGAAATGGAAATAATTCTAAAATTTTATCCAGGGCTGTCCCAAACTGGGTTGTGGGGTTAAAATAACCCTAACTTTTTTGTATGTAACTTTTTTCTATTTTTGACGGTAGAATATGAAATGAGTTTTTTACGTACAAAAGGTACTCTTGATGAACAACGATAAAATGCACCATTTTTGAATAATATCGACTTGAAAATTTTAGAATTTAACTAATTTTATTTGTTTTTTAAATTTTATAACATATGGAGCAAAATACATTGTACCAGATGAGTTTTGTCTACTATTTCATGTCCATATAAAGTACATACTAATATTTTTAATTTGTTGCTTGGAAAATAGGTGAAAAATACTTTTTTTATGAATAACTCTAGCGAAAGTATCATACTCAATATGAACAAAAATTATCCAGTAATCTTTTTATATCAACAAAATTAAAATATGAATTTTACATAGTTTTATTGTAACAGGTGTCCAAACAAGTTTCCATTTTCTTAGATACACAGTCTCACTCGACGTTCTAAAGTCTGAGAAGCCCGTAAAGGTTTGAATGTATTTCTTCTTAATTCATTTCCGGCCTGATTTATTCTTTGAAATAGTTCTTCTCGTGTATTTACTTCAGTGGCGTAAACCAAACCCTTCATATAACCCGAAAAGTAAAAATTTAATGGGTTTAAATCCGGTCAACGAGGTGGCCAAGCTATAGGACCACCTCGACCTATCCACTTGCCTGGAAAATTTTGATGCAACCAAGTTCGACATTGCGCCCAAAATGGGCAGGCGCGTCGTCATGTTGAAAATGCATATTTTGTCGAACCTCGTGTCGAACATTCAACGGTAATAAATCGATAAGGTCGTTTTGGAGGAATTTTAAATATTCTTCTGCATTAAGACGATTGGGGCATTCTATTGGGCCAATTACTTGATCCCCAATGATTCCTGCCCATAAATTCACCGAAAATCTATGTTGGAAATTTGTGCACCGAACAATTTTTCGGATTTTCATCCGACCAGTGATGCATATTATGCATATTAAAAGTTCCGTTCCTAGTGAACATTGCCTCATCAGTCCATAATATTTATACTAGGAAGAATATTTCTTTTCCCTAATATTCATTGACAAAACTGGAGTCGTGGTAAAACATGCCTCCGTTAAATGTTGCACGCGTCTAAAATGGTATGGGTGTATTCCTTGCATTACCGTCATTCTTCCTATCTGAAATTATTAATTAAGATAAATAATTATCTAGGTACTTACACTTTTTATTAACTATTGAGCGAGGTATGTTGACAAATTCTGAAACTCTTCGAATGCTTATTTGTGGATCATTTTCTAAATGATTCAAAACTATATCCATACGATGATTTCCTTGTGGCCTTCCTGCGCTTCGAGACCTTTTAAAATCCCCATGGTCTACCAAATTCCGGTGAAGAACTGCAAATATTCGACGCCCAGGTACTCTACGATTGGGAAATCTTCGTCGGTATTCCTTTACTGCGGCTAATGCACTACCATAGCAAAAACCGTACACAAAATGCATATCAGTCATTTCCCTATCTGTAAATCTTGGCATTTTAAATCGACTTAATGAAAATCGTGATTAAAGGCGCACAAATGAAATAACTGATAGAAAAGAGAACAAAACGTTATTTTTTCCGTAACGCGTTCTTAGGATTTTATATCACACAACTGTTTATACAAATTTATTAACCTTGTTGACAGCTCTAATTTTAAATTATATGATAGCGGCATGAAGCATTCTTTTTTTATTCATGGCCTACTATTAATAAAAAATTAGTTTAGATTCCCAATACCTATCTCATACCATGTTATAGAATTTTCAAATCGATATTATTCAAAAACGGTGCATTTTATCGATGTTCATCAAGAGGACCTTTTTTACGTATAAAATTCTAAAATTTCATATTCTACCGTCAAAAATAGAAGAAAGTTACATACAAATAAGTCGGGGTTATTTTAACCCCAGAACCCCCCATTTTGGGACAGCCCTGGATAAAATTTTCAAATTATTTCCATTTCATCTTATTACACATAAGAAGAGTAGCGGCTGTGTAAATTTTCAATATTTGACTTTGAGTGGCTTTGAAGATATTCGATAAAACCTTTCTCAGGGGCCCACCTTTAGGGGCCTGTAGCTCCCTTTAGGAAGCATTTTTCGACCATTGATTATATGAATTCTTTTTCCTATTTCTGGCCGTAGAAGCAGCTGGTAAAATAATGCACATTAAATTCGGCACACCTTGTCTGTATAGGCCAAAGTCCGATACCACAATAAGGGTGATACAAGCTCCCACAAGAGACTTAACAGTGATTACTTCTAAACGGCTTGAAATATCAAATTGAAATTTTAGTCAGGGATAACGGTTAGTAGAGCTCATTTTGGGATATGTGCTTCCTGGAATAGTCCTTCCTTTTCAAGTTCTTTGTTTTTGAACATATCCAAATAAAAAATCAAATAACTCGAGAGCGGCTCATTCTACTGTGTATCAACAAGAATACCTTACAGAGATTAGAATTCTGGACAAGTTAACTACAACCCAGTCAACCAAACTTGTAGTAGTTATATAACTATATGTTTAATCACTCAAACATAATTTTTTTCTTTATTCATATTATGTACCATATTTTCTTAATTATTTGTAAACCAGATCAAATTTATTTCACAGTAATCAAAACAAAACCAGTAATGACTGCAACTAATGCAAACGTTGCATCCTTTGCTAACAGTTTTACTAGGAAAAGTTTATTAGGTGTATTATATATTTGTTATGATTTGTTGTTATAATATTAGATAGTATAAATTGAATTTATTTTTCTTAATAAATCAATTTTCAACCAACCTGTTGTTACTCATTAATGCTCCTATCTAAGCATAATTTAGGATATGAGGCTGCGTCCAGGGAGTATTAATCACCACCACCATACAGTCAGAATTCCTGCTGTATAAACCACCTCGATCTACGTCTCTGCCAGTGGTCCCTTTGAGCCCTAAGAAGTCACTTGTCATGAACGTGTAAGATTTAAAAAAGAACCTTGTTTTGTAACAAAATGTCCTACTTTCGTATTAGTGTCTACTATTTTTAACATGTTTCTACTTTGTTACGTAAGAGTCACATAAGTGACACAATATTTATGTAATATTGATAAAATAATATTTTATAAACAATATGAAACACAATTTTATAATATTTATGTTAATTTGTGTTATCAGTGTTCAGTAACGAGTTCCATATTCGGCGCATACTAAAGTTCTGTTATAATGTAGTAAGTTTGTATAATTTACAAATATTGTGATGTCCTGAAAATACTGGTATCATAACTCCATAAGGATAAAGATACCTTCTTAATAAAATTTATATTAACGTAGATAGGTTGATCCCATATGAGTAATTATTCATGATAAAGGAAACAGAAAAATTCTCATAAAATTCCTTTATTAATGTGACCGGTTTCGTGAACAAATTAATTACTTCACATCATCAGACACAGGAATTTTTATAAATATAAAACCAGGGTAGTCAAATTAGAATTAAAATAGTTTTGCAACATGTCAAATTATAAATAAATGTAAGATATAAATTTTGTTAGTATCTAATTAACTTTTTTTAATAAAATTTCTAAAATTTAACGTGCTTCTTTTAAACACATACATATATTACAATAGTTAAAATCTAATGATTTAGATTTTAACTGCGATTACCTAAGGACACTCAAACCCTCTTGAACACCCCATCAGTTGTTAAGACTATTAATGTTGCACTAGATCCCTATATACATATAGATTTACTAGAAGAACTATGTAATAGTGTTAAAAACATGTAGTATGGTATCTCAGATTCCACTCGACTATATGCACTTTTAATTCAATTTATTATTATTAAAAGAACCAATTAAACAGACCTTGTTTAACAACAAGGATTATTTATTTAGCAAAACTTTTAGTTTATATATCATAAAACACCAATGGTATCTAAAAACAAACTTATTCACCATTCTCCCTTTAATGACATGACAATGCAGTTCTGCTAATTCATTTTTTTCTTACACCCAAATATTTCTACATGTTTAAATAAAGATCATAACATTATAAATAATTACTAAATTATATCGATTTCGGGCATAACAATAATTAATAATTGTTAATTCTGAATTCACTTGATTTATTTTTGACCAATCCTACCTCTCTAAAAGTATTTAGGTTAGGAAATAACTAAATCTGTGATCTGTGCTTGGCCTATAGCTATATTACGGCGCCTGCCGCCGCCATGTTCTTGTGAGCTTCTTGGTGTGTACTTTCATAACGAAAAGTAGATCTTTAAAATGTTCCTTAAATGCTTCCCTAAAATCACCTTTTAATTTAATAAATTGATATCAACTATCGATTGTGTACCTTAAAATTGTGGAGAATGAAATTATTTCTATTAATTAAATTATTATTAAAACCACACCCATTTTATGTACACAGGATTAAAACAAATCACTGCGTCGTATATAAAATATAAGCGGCTTCATATATAAACAAAAATAAAACATTGATGGTTCTAGGTTCATATCTATTATGGGTCTAGTTTATAATACAGCTATGATTGTGTTTTATAAATATTTGGTAACACTAAAGTAATAAACTCACGAAGATAGCATTTAGCAATAATAGTTTTTATTGCTGACATAGTCAGAGGTGGTACACTCATGTAGTGCACACAAATGTAGAGTCCATGTGACTCTATATTTGACATAAATGACATAATTATTACTTACTGGGAACGTGTATTATCTAACGATTATACATTTAATAGATACAAGATTCGGTTGACTGGGAACATGGTATGATTTTATTTCAGTCGCTCAAAATTACAGAACCGGGAGAATAAAATGATATATCATTTAATTAAATGAGAAAATAAGCCACAAGTCCAGTACACACATACTGACAATTTTAAATAATACTGAAATATTTTCTAAATTTCTTGACGAACATATCCTTTGTAAAACCAAAATTAAACCTCCAATGACGATTTATATGAACTACTTCATTATACCACAACAATTGTTACCAAGAAGTGAGAACGCGTTCAAAGCAGATACAGCTTTTTAAAACTATCCCTTACTCTGATTATATAATAAATTTTTTATTATGACTTTCATGCAATGAATTTTATATTTACATTTACAGAAATCTGTTTGAGAAATGTCCGTTAAATCATATATTATGTCCCTTTCTCGATCTCTAAGAGATAACGATTACTTCTTTGTTTACAGAGTTCTTTCACCGAATCATGATATTGACTTTACCGTTCCTGCTGAATATATTGAATACAAGTTTCCTGTAATACAAATTTTCAGTTTATTTCCCTCAAGAATATTGCAGACGTTAAAGGGTTCTACAAAATGCGCTATAATATAAACTAATTTTAAAACCAGTTCGTAAGATTACTACGTACCATTTTTGAGGTGCATAGGTCGCATTAACGCAGAATGTATTGATTCTACCACTGAGAAAGATTCCTGCTGAAAATTTCCACAGCGCCTCCTAGCTACATAAAGACAAATTAAACGTGCAGTTTTCGTAATGCAATTTAATGCATTGATGTATTTTGTAATAGATGACACCATGACAGTATTATTATATTAATTTCATCGTATGCAATGTTCTGCAACGATGTTTTCTCTTCAGTTTCAAAACAAAAACGTACACATTTGCATATTCAGTTCATTGATAGTGCAATTAAATTTTACATTTAATTTCAATAGGCGTACTGAATTTGTTTATGTAATTTTTAGATCAGTTGATTGCAAAAAAATAGAACGGATAAACATCGTTTAAAATTTTATGCGCCTATAAACATGTGCGTGGAATATTCATTGTATTTCAAATAATACTCTTGAATCGTAAGAACTTAAATTGCCGAATATTATAAAATGTCAAGTACAATATGTAAAAATGATGTATGAAATTTAAGATAGTCTTTTAAATTTTTGATCGTTCATATGGAACCCTTAGTACGATGAGTACATAAAAAAACTGGAAGAAGTAAAAAACCAGGTTTGTTGCTAATTATATGAAGTTACCTTTTTTTATAATTTAACTGACTTACACCCAGTTGTATAGGTTTAGCTTACTACAAGTTATAGTAAACTTTTTTATAGGTTTAGCTTAAACCACAAGCCACAGTTAAACTTAGTTTCAGCCTTTAATATCGATTTGTACAATCGACATTAAAGGCAGTAACTGTCATCTTATTTGCACCGATTAAATTCCACACATGCGCAAATTGCCAAAAATAAAATGTTTTTGTTTTTATAACCTTAATACTGTGGTATCAACGAATCAACATATTAATTTCCCGTTTCGCAAAATTTGTTGTTGTTGCTTTAACTGGATACAGTTTTAAGTACAGCCTGTTACCATACAATTTTCTAAAAACCGCTCGAGCTAGAACAAAAAGCGAAATAATCAAATTTGTAAAATAAAACATTAATTTTTTTAAAATTTGTGGTTCTCCAAACTATCATGATGCAGTTAATCTAGTTTAAACTTGAAATTAAACTTTAGTTCAACTTAGGTTTGAAACGATGCTATATAACTGTACCCTAAAGCCAGTTTATCAATGACAATTCCACTCCTATCAAATATTAGATATTTGATCTTAACCTTAACTTCGTAATTAATCATCAAATTTAAAAATAATTATTTCAACATAAAGGGACTGAAAATACCTTCAAAATGAGGGATCACACGATCATCATTAAATTTTTGATTTGATAGGCATCGCGATGCCCATCACTGAGGTAGGTTAGGTTAGGTTTGTTGTGAGTGGGTCTCAGTAGACCCTCCACTGCGGCCATCAGCAGGCCTATTGGGGCTCACGCCTAATTATATTTCACCCAATAAGTTCAGTCTCTTAATGAAACCGATAACTTTATTGGGTGAGAATGTGTCCAGATCCTCTGGCAGCAGTTGCCCTTTGCCAAATATTGAGAATCGGATCCTCTCCACAGCGGGATAGGTGCATAAGATATGGTCTGCCTTCTCATCATCCTCCAGGCACAGACGGCACTCAGCGTTTTCCGCTAGGCCGAGTTTATGCAGATGATAGTTTAGTCGGCAGTGCCCGGTATATGGGCCTGTTAGAGTTTTCAGGTGTGTCCTGTTTAACTCTAAAAGTTTCTTAGCTCTTGATTTCAAAGGGTACTTTATAAACGCCCTCGAATGAACTAATCCTGGTAACTCTTGCCAATACTGGAAAGTTTGCCTTTCAGCCCAGGTTGAGATAGCCATCTTGGCAGTACTTGAGGATATTCCAAGTATTGCTTCTGGTCCGATGAATCGTGATCCCACTCCTTCTCTGGCTAAGGAGTCCGCTATTTCGTTACCTTCCATACCAGAGTGGCCGGGTATCCAGACCAGAGTCACTTTGTTGTTCTTGCTCAAATGATTTAGAGCTTTCTGACAGTTCCATACCGTTTTGGAGTTACACCGGTAGGAGCCAAGAGCTTTTATAGCTGCTTGGCTATCTGAGAAAATTTTTATTGATCTGCGTGTAAGATGCATATATTCCAGCCTTCGTACACACAGTTCAATGGCATGAACCTCAGCCTGAAAAACAGTTGCATGAGTACCTAGGTTTGAGACTATCCTCACCCTTGGTCTGTAGCTGTGTACTCCGGCTCCTGTTCCCTCGGGAGTTTTGGAGCCGTCTGTAAACCAACAACTGTCTGCCTTCAGTAGGTCGGCTTTATTCCGATCCCACTCATATCTTTCTGGAGAAAGGATGTTGAAGGTCATCACTGAGGTAACAACGATGCGTTTTTCGCGAAAAAGCACTATTTTCGATGCGATTTCATTCTGCTTTTATTGAAATTTTGCCATTATTTTCATTTTCAATTGTATATTTTATGTGTAAATCAAACTTATTGACTTCTTCTAAAATATTAGCTATGCCATTTTTAGGAACACAAGTAATGATATCATCCACAAAAAGAAATAAAAGTGGTACATTTTATGGAAGGTTATTTATAGCGGTATTCAATAATTCGTTCATCACTATATTTGCGAACATAAAGGCGGGATTGCCCATTGTCTATAAAACTGGTTATCAAACATGAAATAATTGCATTCAAAACAAAATTCTATTATTTGCATAAAGTCTTGTTGTGGTATTTTAGTATAATCTTTGATGTTAATCCAATTATTATTTATGGCTTTTAATACAGCTTCTTTGGATATATTCGTAAAAAGCGATGTGACGTCTAATGACATAAGTAAATATCCTTCCGGGATGTATATATATATTTCAGTTTTGTTACTAAATCTATTTTTTGTAAACT
This sequence comes from Rhamnusium bicolor, assembly GCA_029963845.1. Lineage (NCBI taxonomy): Eukaryota > Metazoa > Arthropoda > Insecta > Coleoptera > Cerambycidae > Rhamnusium > Rhamnusium bicolor. The sequence continues at coordinate 121,859 of JANEYF010001659.1, forward strand.
TAAAAGATGGACCTAAATTGTTCAATATATCTGTAACGAACTTTGCCAATTTATATGATGGGGATTCAATGCAGTTTATCACTGGCAGTAGTGGAACATCGGCTTTGTGAATTTTTGGGAATCCATACGCCCTTCGAGGGACTGCTTTATACGTTATTAGTTTTTTATAATCAATCATTTCTATGTATCCATTTTTTTTAACTGTTTAACCAATTTGTTATTATTATTTTGAAATTTAACGGTAAGATCCGAGTTTTTTTTTCGTATGTAGTTTCATCTCAAAACAAATTATTCATTTTAGTTATGCAATCATCTTTTTTCATAACTGCCATTTTATTGCCTTTATCCGACTTAGTAATTAGTACATCATTATCAGAGGTAGGATTTACAAATCGGATATAACGTAAAACCAGGGTTGACTCTAGGTAGTTACGTGTCAGATTTGCATGCATATATAAAACAATATCTTCCGTTGAAATTTTTTTAGCGAATTCCGTATTATCCGAAGTTGATAAAGTCAGTTTATTATAAACACTCACTTAAAGAGAACTGGGGGTAGAGGGGGATGTACTTAATCGTAAACTACACACACAAGTATTTTTCACTGTCAGTTACAAGAATAAAAGTACATTATTAATATCTATTCTAAATGTTTTGTAGTTAAACTTCGGCGCCTTTCATTGAAAATCTATTTATATTGCGAGAAGGACCACTCGGCGTCGACAGATGTAACTGGAGCATACTTAAAATATGTAATCTTTCGCAAAATCACCACATTCATGCCCGGTGTACAAAAGTCTACTTCTTTGCCGTTTAAAAGTTCTATTACACCTGTTATTGTAACAAATCCGGGAATTTTATTTAAAACAGTTTGGAATTTTGTTAGTACCCTCCCAGCAATTTCGCTCTGTAATTGAAAAATATATTGTCGGAGATCGAACACAACGTTTATTGCATCAACTGTAGTAAATTCTGATATTGGCTGATATTGAAGGTCCCGTATGACTGAAGGAATTCGCGAAAAACTTCCGTGTATGGTCTCAGATTTTTTTGAACAATTGGATTCATGAATGCCTATTAAGGATTTCACATTTTCAAAATGACAGTAATAGTACGATGCTGCCTCTAGCCAAGTTCCCCATCGTGTTATAATCGGCTGTGAAGGTAATGGAGTATTTGGTAGAATTTCATGAAATGACCATACACGACTTGGTGCTTTAAGAAAAACTTTCTTTACATTAGATATCAATTTACCAATATTTAGGGTAGCACCCCTAATAGCTTCAGCAATCCTGTGAAACCCATGTACTAAACATGTTGCATGAAGTATATTTTGATATGTTTCCTTCAAAATTCTTCCAGCAGCTTTCATATTATTCAATTCATCAGCAAGAAATAATAAAAACTTGTCCTCATTTTCTGCATATTTGTCACCTCTAAGCTCTTGTAGACTTGAATTCACTACCTCCGCTATAGTGCGATAATTTGTAACTTCTAAAACTTTAGAGGCAATCAAGTGCCTCATTGAACAATTTTACTCCAATGCACCCACTAAAACATTCACTATCTTAAACCCACAAGCATTAGTGATTTCGTCCAGATGTGCTTCCCATTAAGCTCAGAAGAAATTTTCTGTCTAATATTTTCACACTCAGTTGATAAATATTTTTTCTTAGTGTAGACCCCGAGGGCACGTTAACATTGTTATATTTGCCAATAATACATTTTTCAAAAATTATCTAAAAAGTGGATTGTGTAGTTTCGACGACGGTATGTTACATCCCATCATAAATTCCATTAAATCTAAGTTAAAATTACGTTGCATGTCACTGTAAGTAAAGCTACCTATGCTCCGTTTATGGTTTTCTGAGGAAATATGACTATTAATATTTGTGTTGCATAACCACGAAATTGCTTTGTTACATCTAGTTCAATACAATTGTCTACCATCAAATTGTATATATCGCGAGTAATATCGCGAATCCAAGAATTTACTGTAGCTTCCGTCGATTTAGTAAATTGTGACATTTTAACTGCGCATTTTTAGTACATACGTCTGAATTAAGGCTGGGAATTTTCTAGATTTTAGTATTCGAATATTCGTTCGAAAAAATATTCGAATATTCGAACTATTCGAATAATTCGATTTATTCGAATACCTATTCGAATATTCGAATACTCTAATAATCCGAATTATTCGAATAGGTATCCGAATAATCCGGATCCTCGAATATTCATTATTAATAGGTATAGCACTGAATACTAGTGAATAGTGAATACTCTATTCGAGTATTTGGTTGGATAGACCACAATAATAGTCGTGACGTAAACCACTAAGCAGGCAATTTGATTTGCTTTCCATACCCACAATAGGGTATGTCTCCTGTACATGTGCTTTAAGGGTCAGAATTATTCAGTTCGTATTTTATTTTAGGATTGAGGCGCTATTGTTCACATTTAACTATTGAAGCTTAAATAAAACAAAAATAGAGCTAGTTTATTATACCTCTGTGTCATAACTATTTTTCCTTTTCGAAGAAAATAAAAGTGCTCTAAAATTAGAATGTTTTTAAAAAAGACGCAGATTGTGAAGGTAAAACAAATACATGAAAAGTCAATAGTTAAATAATTTACAAGTTTTCTAAAATTTAAAATTTAATTTTAACCCCTGCCTTAGTACAGTAAGAATAAGGTCGAGGCGAGAAAGAGATGGAATAGTTTGACTGGGAGTAAAACGTGCCACTAATGTGGTCTATTTATGTATTTGGATTTTAGAATAGGTACCTACCTATATCTACTATCTACCTACTTTGCTTGGATGCAAACTGCATACCTATTCGTACATAATTTAATAATATTTTTAATATTCAAATTTACTCAGATATAATCGAATATTCGAATACTCGGATATATTCGAATATTCGAGTACCTATTCGAATAATTTCCCATTAGAATAATTCGTAATCGAATACTCGAATATTCGAATACTCGAATTATTCGTATTCGATTCCCAGCCTTAGTCTGAATGAATCCACGTTATGCAAGTTACTGTTTGAACCTTCAGTAATGTAAATTACCAATATACTATAATTTAAAAAAATCTATTACGCATTACATTTTAATTTAATATAGTGCATTCTCTGACAAAACTAAGTTATCATGAATATTGTTAAATTAAATAAAATGCACTTAATACGTTTTTGCAGTTTGGGAATGTTTCAGTATGTGTTTGCAATATATTATATTAAATCAGTAAAAGACATCCCTGGGAACCGATTGGTAAATCCCATGTATAATCATTATTAGCTTTTAAATCCTTTGTTTTTTGAAAATCCCTGTCAATATTCGTTGTTCTAAAATTATTTGTGTTTAGATAATTTGTTATGATATTTGTAACTGAAAATCTCAGTTCATGTTTGTGTTTTTCTACTATTTGTTGATTGGATTAAAAAATTACCCTTACCTCACAATAAATCGAACTCTTTATATCAATATTAGGACACAAAAATCAGCAAAAGTTAACTCAATAATGTTATTTTTAATTCTAAATTCTGTTGAGTAAAACCAAAAATAAATAAAACAAAAGTACTCACCAGTTGAACAATCACTTCAAAACTTTAAAACATCCTCCGACACGTGTTTCTGCATTTTTACGTTATCAAGGTAGCCCTTAGAGAGCCTCGAAAGTAACTATGAATCGTAGTAAATCCTAATGTAATAAATATTGATGACTTCAAAGAACAGAATAAATTTTTTTTATAATCCTAGTTTCAGCGTTTTGGGAAATAGCCGGGAAAATAATTGTTTAAAAAGATATATGTTATACTTATCTGTGATAAGTTTTGTAAAAGTAAAAGAAAATAGTAATTAGCAAGGAATTTTTAGCGCTATTATATTTCATTTCATTCTATATTTTAAACTTTTACCAAGAAGAGGATACCTAGTTTGTTTTAAATTAATTGATCTATTACTGCTTTTTTAGTGTGAAAGATTTCAATCAGTATGCGAGCTAAAATAGTGACATCCACACAGTCTCTTACCAATTAGCTGACACCATACACGCAGTTTAAAAAAAAAAAGAATATGGTATTCCAATTTGTACCAATATCATTTTAGTAATTTTATTGTGTATATTTTTTACTTTCTTATACCTAATATAGGGAAGTATAGAGTGGAATGAAAAATAATATTAACTGAAAATTTTTTGTTAATTATTATTTACTAACTTTTACAAATCTTATCACAGATAAGTATAACATATATCTTTTTAAACAATTATTTTTCCGGCTATTTGCCAAAACGCTGAAACTTGAATTACAAAAAAAGATAATATGCACATTATGTTCAGTACTACTGACTCAATAATGTTATTTTTAATTTCAACTATTTTGTCTAGTAAAACCAAAAATAAATAAAACACAAGGTACTCACCAGTTGACACTCACTTTAAAAAACTTTAAAATATCTACCGACACGTGTTTCTGCTTGCCATAGCGTCATCAGGGTAGCCAGCACATTTAAAGAATCCAAAGTAAGGAAACTTGTAAACCTTAATGTAATAAACATTAATGGCTTCAGAGAACAGAATAATTGAAATTATATAGCGGAAATATCCCTTAGGGTCAATGAAATAATTTAAAGAACAAATTAAGTTTCTCTTCTTGATAAATTTTTTGTAATCCAAGTTTCAGCGTTTTGGCAAATAGCCGGGAAAATAATTGTTTAAAAAGATATATGTTATACTTATCTGTGATAAGATTTGTAAAAGTTAGTAAATAATAATTAACAAAAAATTTTCAGTTAATATTATTTTTCATTCCACTCTATATTTTAACTTTTATCAAGAAGAGGAACTTAATTTGTTTTTAAATTATAAGGAAGTATAGTAATCGTGCTTTTTTTTCGACCTCGAGATTTTGATTGATTTATACGTTTTGAACCCTCCTGAATCCATTTTGACTATTTTCCGAATGATGTCTGTCGGTGCGTGTATGTGGATGTGTGTGTGCGTATGTGTGTATGATAACTAATGGGAGACTTACCAAATTTGACAATATTGTCAACAATATTTTAGGTGACACATATTTGGTGAATGTGGTACCACCAGAAGAGACACAATGAATGAAAGAAGAAAAAGGTACAATTTCGGGAAAGAAAAATTAAAATTTTTATTGCATTTCTAGACGAATCTCGACGAATTATAATGAAAAAACAACTTTATGGAAAAGAAATTTGTTTGTATGTCTGCAATATCGCGATAGCAGCCACAGTTTTGGAGATAAAGCTTTCAAATTTAGTACACATGTTCTAAAGGCCAAAGACTGCAAGGAGTTCCACGGGACACAAACTTTTTTGTATTTGCCTTTACAAAAAGTATATTATTGATGAAAGATTATAAAGTCTACTATATCAAGCCAATAGAATATATTTTCCAAATACTTAAATAAAGCTGATGTAAACTGAAGTTTTTTACACATTTGACCTCATAAAATGAGGTTAGGATAAATTTAACAGTTTGACATTTGAAATGTCTAATTTAGTTACAAAATGTTTATGTCAATAAGAAGTTATTATTAAAATATGTATATGACATGAATTATTATTAACAGTATCGAATGATGCTAAAAATTAATTATTTAAAAATTTTAATGACAAATTTCGAGGTACGTGTAAGTAAAGAATTAAATAGAATGATTTTTTTACATCAAGATGATATATACTGGTATAAGAAAGTTATGTGCTAGCCACATCAGATATTTTAATCACGTACTGCAATGTATTAAGGTATATATTTTAAAGTAATTTGACTTAAACGAGAAGGTAATTATGTTAAATGTGATTTTTCTCAATTTAAATCCATTACACGCTGCTAGTATAAAATTTGTACAAAGAGCTCTTTTATATTTAAAACTCAAATAAGTAAAGCGAATACTTCATACAGCAGTCGACTATTTACTTTGCTTATTATGGCTTTAGATATAATTCCGAACAATCTTTGATCTTCTCCATTGTTCTATACTTTAAAAACAAATGCCATTTTGGTTGTACAGCATAATCGTTTATATGAATTTAGTCTGGAGCCTGTACTTGAATAAATAGAAAATGTGCAGGTAACTATTTTTTATCCAATATTTGAAAAAGTGTTACTACTTTTTTGTCTTGGTAAGGAACTCAGTTGAGTCAGAGGTTTATACTTGAAACTACGTAGACTACAGTTACTGAAATCTCTATTTATGAAAGGAGCTTTATTTATATACATACGAGTATACCGTGTATCTCAAATTCGATGCTCACCATTGCGATCTCGGAAAACTTAAAAGCTACAAGGTCGGTTAAATGAAATAAGTTTTAGCAAATATTATGCTGATTCTAAATCCGTTAGGAAATCACGGCTAACTGAAACCGTTTCTGGGTCTTTCTAATTTGTAGATACTGTCCAATACTATATTATATTTGTTATAAATATCGTGTATATCGTCCTCAATATATTGAATGTTAAATAATTGCAGAGCTTCAAAAATGGTCACCAGGATATAATTGAAGCACACAAGTTTCTACGTCATTAAAATATTTGTGACTCCAACCATGTCTCTCAACGTGTTAACATACGAGTAGGCTGTGGAGGCAGTGGGGTGTCGAAATAGGTCACACGAAAGTTCTTAACACATTTAGTGACTCTCACAAAAATTTATTTCGCGTTTCTACCCCTGTGTAATTTTTTGACCATGCTGGATTGTCACTAGCATAAACACTTGTGAACTAGTAATATCTATTGCTTTCAATGATGTTACATTTAAATTCCGTACAGTTTAGGACTTTAAATCGTTTACTGACAAGGGTTACGGTTCACCAGAACCTAAAATTCTTCATCTCATTTGCCACATCATTGCCTGTTACAATAGTCATTTAGTCTACCGCTATCCTTATTTTTTTGCTTTAATGCGTCCCCAATTTCTTTGGTATCCCTTCACGAGTAGGGGTTATCTTTTATCGTACGATCATCCTTTATCTACTAGATGCAATGCAATATCATTTCACGTGTACTTAATACGTAAAACGGGTTTGTTCTCTGCGACGCCACCGAATTACTCGGAATTTGGCCAAGTCTAGTAATAACTTACAAAAATGTATAAAAAAGTTTTCCAACTATTTTTAACGATTTCTTGTCACTCTCTTGGTAGCGATTTTATCGAATTTATTCCAGTCTTTTCGCGCATTGTATAATGTCACAAAATTGGATCATTTATTAGCCAATATCCTAAAAATCACAATACAATACAAAATGTCGGACATGATGAAAAAAACAATATGAGAACTCGAATCACGTTGGTACATCATGCTATATTGTGAAATAAAAGAGAAAAATATCTTTCACCTTCCCCTTTGAGATTTTCCCTGAATATAAATCGCAGATTTTCATATGATAATATTAAAACCTTTTAAGTCAGTGCGATTGATCTTTGCATTTTACGGTTTAGGTTTACGAGCAAGTAGAGATAAACCCCACTCGTTTATAACTAAAATCAAAGTATCTTGCTAGCCCCTGCAGCATTCTACTGTGCTTGCAGAATATTTTTATAAAAAATAGATTGACCTTTTACTAGGAGACGAATTTTTACCACACAACATAGTGCAGAGTCTGAGTTTCGCACAATTTATTACGACGATAATTTAGTACGTGCAATAATTAGAGCAAATTAGTTCGAACAATTTCGTTGGATTCAGTTTAACAGTTTTTAGAATATTTAAAATAAAATGGCGCCTATAATCTATGTTTATCATTACTTTTGTGTGCAAAACCCCTAGGTGAAACATTGGGCATCAATTGCTGAACTGTCATATAAGGTTGTTTTGAGAGCCTCTGGCCTTGTTTCAGAACTGCTAGAAAATAGTTAGTTGTATTAAACAGATTGGCAATATAAGAATATCAAAAGTAAGTTAAGCCGCCACTGGCTTGATTGAGTAGTTGGCTAGAGCGCGCAATGGCAACTGTGACTAGATAATCTCTCTATATATAACTGCGGGTTCGAATCCCACTATCAATACTGGCAATGTCGGTGGAAATAGCTGTGTGTACGCGTTTTTTCGTAAGTGTAACCCTCGCCTGTGCAGCTTCGGCGTTAGATTCGGGGGTTATCTAATTTCTGTGGTTTTTTTTTTTTTTTTTCGGTATTCCGATGCTGGTCAGTCCTCCCGTGGCCTCCGACGCCTCACGGGAGTCACGTCGGCGCATCAACTACAGCTACTCCCCATATTCCGCAGGGTTGTGACTGTAGATACCAGAATCGTGTGTCCTAAGCAGACGGAGAAAACCCAGAATGACCGCCTTCTGCATTTGGCCTGCCAGCCACTCGGCTGATTTTTGGCAGGCCGGTATGATCTTCAGTTCCGACAGCAGCGTAGGCTTTCTCCCTCCGAGTACACCGATTATAAGGATGACCATTTTTACCGAGTAGCCTGGGTACAGCACTTGGAGCTCGTACCGGAGATCGCGATATTTGGTCCGTTTCTCCTCCTCCTTCAAGGTGATGTTTTTCTCCGCAGGTGCCGAGAACTCGATGACATACATCACCTTGAGTTGATGGTCGAGGAGAACTATGTCAGGCTTGTTGGCTTGGATTAGCCTGATAGTCGGGAACGAGGAGTTCCAGTAAATCCGACATTTCTGGTTCTCGACAACGGACTCAATATCTCCGGGGACGTAAGGCAGCACTGGTGTCTGGTCTACCCCGTACGAGTGCCTCAAATGGTAGTATAGCACTCGTAAAGCCGCGTTATGCTGGTGGATGTATACCGAAATCGCGTATACGGGGCATGCAGATAGTAAGGTCATGAGCGATTCCGGCGCCTGATGGCAGGTCCTACAGTTGATATCAGGAACCTCTACACGCCACACGTGGCTACGGTAGACCAAGGAGTTGATAACACCATCTTGAGAGGCCATAATGAATCCCTCGGTCTCTGACTTAAGCCCTGCTGACCTTAGAAAGGCGAAGGTCAGCCTGGTCGATAAACCCAGTGTTTCTATGTTCTTATAGAAGACACCATGCTGGGGTTTATCGACGTGCTGCCGAAACAGATTTTCCTGTTCGGCAACTCTGATTCGGGCTTTCAGACGATTTGGCTGAAGTTCGGTGACTGACTCAACATCAGCATCTCGCCGGCCTCCTCGCCTGATGTCAAATGCGAGACCGAGTTTATTTGCAGCTCTTTTGAACAATCCTGCTCCCACTCCTACAGTTTCGTGATGTTTCACAAACCGCAAGAGGGGATCTGAACTCCTGAGGATGTTACATGCCATACTCAGTACTACTCTGCCATGCGTACACTCCAGGCCCAAAAGTCCTCGGCCCCCCCCGTTTGATGAAAGGCCGCCTATACTCTCATTCCAGAGAAACAAATGCCATTTTGGATCTTTAGATCATACAGAGTAAAATTATGTACTACTAATTTCGTTTTGTAATACATAGCACTTACAGTTGACTTGGGGCACAATAGAATAGACTGCAAATTGTAAAGACGAATACATCTTCAGTATTCTTGTCTTGTTCTTTTTCAGCTCTTGCCTCCCTTTTAATAATTGATGCTCTTCATATTCCTCGTCACATACATTTTTTGTATCATGAGCCACGCAGATGGCACACAAACTTTTCTTTGGAGTGTAAAATGGATAAATTTATTTGATGAAACATTTTGAAATATGTTGTTTTTGATAACGGTTGAGTGTCTTGTTCGGGGCAGTAATTACTCTTATAGAAGTTATACAAACAATTAGTTGATGTGGCTCTATGTATAATTTACTTGATGAGGATCGGCAATAATGCGACTCAATTTTCGGAAGGGACATTAGAAAATTTACTAACTTCTCGTTGCTTTCATTGAACAGTTTTCTTATATTCGCAATTTTGTTAATTTTTTTTTGTTTCGATATGTTCGCTTCCATCATCTGTTTTTATCCAGCTTAATACAGTTGTCTTTTTCATCCCAATTGTTGCTAGAAACATTTTATTGCATACCCGTATATTTTCATGCTTTTCCCTTAAAAAAATACTTGACAGAAAAGTTTCTTCTACTGGTAGGTTCATTACCCCTTCTTCTTTTCACGTGTTCTAGTTTTATCAAACCTTCAACATACACTTCTCTTTTAGGCCAACTTAATTTGAACCAAAACTTTTTAAAAATATATTTTTGGTGGTTTTCTGAAATTGATGAACACTTCATTATTGTTGCGCCTTTTCCCAATACACATTGACATGGTGCAGGCAAAAACTTGCCAGGTTTGTTTATGTCATATTTCTTAGAACCATCATTAATTTTTATTTTGCCCCGATAAGGCAAACCCTTTTCACGTCTTTTTATATTTACATTTGGCCTCCATTTCTGTTTATCTACATCCTGTGGTTTTGCCCGTTTCTTTATACTTATTTCTTCGATATTGTTGTGTTCTTTGTCAGGTAGGATTTCGGCGTCGTTCACTGATTCCATGTCAACTCCTACTTCCTGAATTACCACTACAGGTTTCACCACAAAATATTTTTTATTTTCTTCAAGAATTTTCTCCACACCTCTGTCAGATTTTTTTGATTACTTCAAAGTGTAGCAAAGGTGCTTTAGTTTCATAATTATTATTGTTAGCTACTAACACAATATCCATATTTTCCAAAAACTTTTCTTTTCTGAATAACAGCTTTCTGTGTTTTTGTCAATTTCCTGTAACGCTATCACATTAGAAATTTCTTTGGTCGAATTTTGCAACATTTCTGAATTAATAATGGTAATTTAAGAACATGTGGCATAATTTTCCTCCTCGATCAGGACAATAATGCAGTTGCCAATTTGAATATTTTCCTTGTTATCTATTACAAGAAAATTAGTTTTAGTTAGTCCAACAGTACCATTTTAGTTTACTTGATAACCATTGAAAACGGTAGTATTTTCGGTAGTTGAGAACTCTAACACTAGGTTTAGAATGTTTGTGCTTCGAGCCGACATAATCTGAAACCAAAACAATAATTTAATTATAGATACTTAGTAAATAATAATATGCATATAGTTTTAATAATTTAAGAATGATCTGAAAATTATTTACTTCAGTATTGCTTTTTATTCTATTTCCGAATTTTTTGTCAATGATGTGTATGGCAACAGATGTGCTTGACGAAATTAATGTAGCACGCGACTACAAAACGGGTCCAAAATTACCTCATTCTATATAGTCAGTACATCTTTATAGAATGAGGTGTTATAGTCGCGTGCTACATTAATTTTTATTATTATTATTTTTTTAATGAAGACATTGTGATCATGGTTAATTTTCAAATGAAGGGACCATTAGTAAAATATTCTTCTACTTAATTTAAATAGGTGTAGGTTAAATTGACCAGATCGTATTACAAGTAGGCTATTTCTCTGGTGCGATTATTAATAATAAATAATAATATTATTATTAGGTAGCTAGTAGTAAGATACTTACCTACCTTGAGCGAATTTAACAACATTCTTGTCTTATATTTTAACTACAGTTATCTCACCTACGTAATTATTAAATTATTTTTATATAATTTGCTACTAGTTTCTGAGTTACCTACCTGTTTTACATATTTTTTATCAGCAACAATTTTATATCCTACAACAGCTATCTATGTAGAAACAAAATTATTAATTTATACATGGTACAGGGTGATTAAATTAGGTAACTCACTTGATTTCCTAACTTATTTTTGACTTTAGGAAAAATTCAAACACGGAGGTTATAGGTTTTCCCAGGAACAAAGGAACCATCGAACTTCTTGTAAAGCATTAGGAGTAATTCAATACGTACACATGAATGTAGATATTGTAGAAACTGTTTAAAATAAATATGCAATAGTATCTAACAAAAACTTGGAGTAAATTTATATTTTGACACCTTGAGGGTTTACTTTAATTTTTTTATTCAAAAGCTGTAGAGTTTTTCCATATTACCTTTTGGACCCGTCAAAATAAAAAGTTAATATAAAATACTTCGAAACAAAATCAACTTAAACTTTTTTTAAATGGAACATCGTGTATATGTTTTACTTCTATAGAAGGTCTTTTTCTCCTGGTTTCAAAAATATATAATTTGTCCATATTTGATTCAGCCAATTTTAAAAAATTTACGTTTAAAATCTAATTGAATTGAATTTTGGGAAGATCGAGATTGCCCTAAAAAATACATGTTCACATTTATTTGTTTAACCTGTGTTTTGACTTTTTTAATCTGGATATTGAAGCATTTGTTTTTCAGTTTTGGTCTTCTCAAAATCATTTTAATTATATTTTAAACTTATACAGGATGGGGGGGATGAGGTATGGACATCCGTTTAATTTCCGATATTCGATCAGTGAAGTTAAGCAGCACTGATCGAGTCTGGCAATTGGATGGATGAACGATAGCTTATCTAACAGTCGGTAGGCTGTCAACAGACAATCCCGGGATGTCCGCTAGCCTGATGCAGACGGAGAGGCAAGCCCGGGTGGAGGGTCGAAGAGACCTACCCAGGAGGTTTGCCACTCTGCTAGCGGTGCAGGCGGGCAGGCCCAGGCGGTGGGTTAGTTGACAGTCGAGGACCGTGGTTCGGAGTCCACGCTAAACTGTAGGTCCCTAGGTAAAAAGGGCCCATTGTGTCCTACTTGCCTAGTAAAATAAGTAGCTACTACTACTACTATACAGGATGGGGAAATAGTGCATTGCACTTCGAAATTTCGAGTACTACGATAGTTAGAAATTAAAAAAAATACTTGTAGGCTAGATAAAAAGTCTATAACTGGAAATTATTTTCGAACATACAGGGCGAATCAAGACGAAATTACAGGACCAAGTGCCTTTTTTTTAAATGGAATGCTATGTATATCAGTACATTTTTTTGAAGTCTCTTTCTAGACTCTATTCATTCCTTTATTATTATTGACTATCTCCCAACCACCTGGATGTAATAATTTTTTTTTTGAAATAATGCAATCTGCAGATGCATATTGAAAAAATCAACAGTTACAATTATGGGTTTTAAGAAAAACTTATGTGAATACTAGTTACAAGACATCTAATTAATGTGTTTGAATCATTTTTACTTCCTAAAAATGTACAGGGTGGCCAAAAATTTTTTTCAATTAAGAACTATTTAAATTGAATTTTCACAATTTTTTTCAAATCAAACACCCTGTATATTTTTGGACGGTGTGATGTAGAAATGAAAAACTAACATTTTATGTAAGTACTTCCCTATGGCTAATTGCAACCATTTTCGTTTTATTGAGCAATAGGTAAAAAATTCAAGAATAAACTTAAGAAATAGAGGTTTTTCCAAATAATTCATTAGAAAAATTTATAATAAGTGCTCCACATGTTGCCCACATGTCTCTATGAGCTTTTGAAATGAGGTTTTTACTGTTCCTAAAATTGCCGGTGTGATAGATCTAATAGCAGTTATTGTCCTTTCCTTCATATTTTGTACTGTTGTTGGTGTGTCTTTATAAACAATTTCCTTCACGTAACCCCATAAAAAGAAATCCATTTTTGTAAGATCTGGGGATCTAGCAGGCCATTTAGTGGGTCCATTTCTTTCAGTCCATTGAAGAGGATAGGTATTATTAAAGTGGTCTCAAAGTGCATTTAAACAATTTGGTGGAGCACCATCTTGCTGAAACTACATCTTATTTCGAATCCTTTCAGGAAGATTCACCAATAACTGTGACAGATAGTTTTCCAGAAAATGAAAATAAATAACTCCAGTCAATGTACCATCTTAGAAATGTGGCCCAATTACATGTTGTCCAATAATTCCTCTTCAAACGTTTATAGACCATCTGTGCTGGTTATCAACTTGCCTAAAAAGTGAGGATTTTCCGATTTGCCCAACACCATGTATATTTAAAATCATTTTTGTTAATAAACTCTATCCTAACCCTCAATGCACATTCACACAACCTCTAGATTACAAATTAATATATTGTGGTTACACTATTACTTAATTAATGAGTATAATTAAGTTACATAATGGTTCCGATCACAATGGGCAACAATATTAGTACATTTCCCAGAGCTGTAATAACGCCTATAGTTTTTGGTGTCCCCTGATCCATTTTGGCAATATAGCAGATTGATTAAGTGTCAATTGACTTCGCGTTACTCGCGTAATGCGAACAATAGCATGGGGCGATTTGTGCGGTTAGGGCTACTATATAGGCTCCCTGCGGTGTTCGATCGTAGTCAATGGGGTAGCTGATTGATGTGTAATTAGAAAGCGGGATATGTCCATTAGCATTTAAAGGTAAAATGACCACCTTACATCATTAATAATTTTGCAGCTTTGGTAAGTGAGGGTAATAAATTTGATTATATCACTAAATAGAAGGATTTTTTCAAAATGAACAGATGAAATCCAAATTGCACTGGACATTTGTGCCGAAAATTAATTGTTACGCATTTATACAATCATACATTTAAAACTATCTATACATTTTTACGTATTTAAATTTTGGAATAAAAAGTAAAACATGAGGGGTTAAAAGAATAAAACTTCCGTTTGTTGAAGAAAATTTCAGCTTGCTATTTTCGGTTTAATCGAAAATTGCCCTTACTTCGATATGTTAATTGGAACACACTGTAAATTTTTTGTTTTTTGGAATAAAATAAATCATTGCCTAGAAGCGCTCAAAAAATTTAGTGTTTTTTTTGTAGTAGTTAACTTTTAAATGGAACATGTATTAGGACACTGAAATTTTTAAATATACCATTTAGCAGTTCCGTTTTCTATTATCCAAATTATGGAACAAAAAAAATTAAAAACAAAACAAGACAATAAACATGCATATTTATTAATAAATAAAACAAACAATGATGAAAATAGAGTTTTGATTAAACTAGAACATAGTACCAGGTGATAACTAAAGCTGGCCGAGGTGGCTGGAGTACAGCCACGGTCTTGCGCTGGCGTGACACGTGCCGATTTAGAAGTGATTTGCGCTGCAGTCTTATTTGAAAGGTTAATGCGTGAGGTTGTACTTATAAATTACACATAATGTCAAACGCGCCAAAGGGTAAAAAACGACCGTACGCGGACACAGTGAATAAATTTATCGGTGAATTTCCGGATTTATTCTATGACGGATGCAAAATAATTTCTAAAGTTTGCAATCAAGATTTAATGTGCTGGCACAAAACAGATTGTCGTCGTCATATTAATACCGTGCAATATCAAAATAAAAAAAATGGCATGCCTTTGACAACTCAGTTTATGTTTGATTTATTGTTAATGTTAATAGCCTGTAATATTCCGCTACACATACTGGATAAACAACCATTTCGGAAGTTTTGGAATAAATACAATCCCCAGGTGAATTTACCAAGTCGTACATCGTTACGTAGATATATTCCAGCTGTTCGTGAAGACATTGTAAATAGGATTAAATGTGGATTAAAAAATACACAGCTCTGGTTATGTATTGACGAGACGACAGATTGTAAAAAAAATTCTATTTTAAATATTATAGTACGTGTACTGGACCGTCTTAAACCAACATTTCCACTTTTACTAGCTAGTAAAAGACTAACTGCGTGTACTGCCGAAATAATTACGCGTGTGGTGTTGGAGACATTCGAAAAATTTGACTTTCAACAAGTCAAGTATTGATGTTTGTGACTGATGGTGCCACGACAATGCGCGTGGTAGGCCGTTCTCTTCAAAGAGACAATTGTAGGTTTTTACATATTACGTGTAAAGTGCATGCGTTATATCTTGTGGCAGAAACGATTCGAAAATGTTTTCCAGAGGTAGATGCATTAATAGCAAATACAAAAAAAGTATTTCTCAAATCTCCTAAACTGCTTCGAGCATTTCACAGACAGTGTCCTGGTATCCCTGAACCACCAGAGCCGATTCTTACACGTTGGGGAACGTGGTTGAAAGCGGCTTTTTATTATGCTGAATATTTTCAACAAATAAAAGCTGTGATACTACAGTTCAACCCTAATGAGGCTGCAGCTATTAGGGAAAGCCAGACAAGCTTTCAAGACGTTTCCCTTGAAACAGATTTAAAAACTATTAATAACAATTATAGAGGACTACACGACGCAATAGAAAAATTGCAAAATAGTTCGTTGTCGTTAGTGGAATCGCTGCAAATAGTGGACGACGTAAATACACAGCTACAGGCTATAAATGACGCAAAAAATAATCGCGTTAGTGAACAATTCGAGAGTGTATTACAGAAAGATCCTGATTTTAGCAAATTAAGACAAATTTGTGAAGGTGCATCTACAACTGCGTTAAGTGAGTTCACAGATTATTTTACTTATGCCTGTATTACATCCGTAGATGTCGAACGGTCATTTTTAAAATACAAACATATTTTTTCACCAAAGCGAACATCGCTGACGGAGACAGCTGTAGAAACATACCTGATGCTATTATACTATAGATCTTCCCCCACTTTGTGATGACGACAACCAAACTACTTCATAAATCTGCTTAAAAGGGTGAGTTTTATACAAATTTTTATAAAATGTAACATTATTGTTAAAATTTATTTCCATTTATTGTACTTATTCAAGTATTATGATATGATGTAAACATATGAGTCATATGACGGCTCTGTCGGCCAGGTGACCTCGGCCAGCTTTAGTGATAACTTAATATTAAGTATAAAATGTCTTTAAATTTTTCACCATGTTTTTGTTTGAATAATTCAGCACTCCATAACTGTGCAGGTTATTTTATTAATAGCATCAACACTTTATTCTATTTTATGTCTATTTGAAGGAGTTCTGTAAATTTCATTTTTTATGGAAAAGAGTAAAGCGGGATCAATAACTGGATATATGAATCATACAATAATTATTGTTAATGAGATAGTTTGCATATAGAAATCTATAGTAACAAAACGTATACGGTTCGTTCGGCTTTATATTTCCTAACACAGAGATCTTGATTGATGATTCTGAGTGAACGAGATGTATTATTTTTATTTTATAAATATTATATAAAACACAAAAAGTTGTTCCTAGAATGTTTTTACAGAATAAATGTCAAATGGGAGAAAAACAAAATACGAATTTTTCCATTTTTTCCAGATATCTGAGAAACCGAATCAGTTAATTCAATTCTGTTGATCCCAAGCTCTTAGCAGGAATATTACGCAACTTTTCTTTAATTTAACCGTTGTAACAACTCGCAAGATAAGCGAGATTTGCATGGGAATGTGAAAGCCACCTATTGGAGTTTCAAAATAGTAGTATGTAAACATATTATAAATTGCTCTTTTAAAACCGGAATAGTACCCGAGCATTTTAAAGTATGAGTTTTCATACCAATCCATAAGGCAGTAAATCACAAGAATATCTCTAACTTTAGACCCATCAGTCTTAAATTATCACCTCACAAAGATTTTTGAGAAATGTCTAAAAGAACGACTAACTGACTTCCCAAACACGAATAATATTCTATCCCCAAACCAGTATGGTTTTGTAAAAGACCTAAGCACTGAAGACGCATTGTATACAGTAACTAAGGAAATTACAGATTCCCTAAATAATAACAACAAATGCATTGCAGTATTCCTGGACTTGGCAAAAGGCCTTTGACACTGTGCCACATAACATACTTCTTATAGTTCTCCAACAGTGTGGTGTAAGAGGAGTAGTGTTGGATATTTTCAAAAACTACCTGGGACTAAGAACGCGATATGTAAAAATTAGAAATACTCTCAGCGAACCCCAAATTATTAAAATCGGAATCCCGCAAGGAACAGTCCTGGGTCCCATATTATTCAATCTGTATATTAGCTTATTAACCAAAATTCAAATTGATGGTAAAATCATATCATATGCAGATGACACTGTCCTACTATTCACTAACAATACTTGGAATTTAGCAAAAGACCTGGTTAAAAAAGGAATGCAAAAAGCTGTAGACTGGCTTCACACTATGAAGTTATCCTTAAACATTAAAGAAACAAAATACGTTGCCTTCTCCATAACTGATGTAAATCGACCAAACTTTAATACTATAACAATAAATAATCTAAATGAAAATATCGAGGAAGCAACGCACATAAAATATCTAGGAGTGATAACTGACAAACACCAAAAATGGAATATTCATGTAGCACAAATAACTAAGAGAATCAGAGGCCTTCTACATAAATTCTACATACTTAGAGAAATACTAAACCAAAAGTTATTAGTAACAATATCCAAAAGTTTAGTAGAGTCACTATTACGATATGGTATATTATTTTGGGGTGGTCTGTATAGCAACTCATTAATTCCACTAAATCTCATACAAAACTATATTCTAAAAATATAAAAAAACAGAAGATATTCAACTGAACTTTTATACGCGAAATTCGTAATGTTAGAATTTTATACTTTCTATCGGCCTGCACCTTTATTCACAAAAATGAAAAACTAAAAATATACTGTACACACCAATATGAAACCAGGAATAAAAATAACAAACATATTGTAATATCCCACAGTAACAGGAACTAGAACTAAAGATTACTAGATTATTAGGGTTCCAAACTTCACAACCTAAATCCTTTGGGAATAAAAGCCAAAAAAATCTAAAAACTTTTATACACCAAATTAACCAATTTATTACTGAAAATTACTCTACCTTTATGAACACTATATAATGCTCCCCAATCGCCACACACAGTATGATGATTGAACACATTAAATTCTTCCTCGAAGGATCTTCACCTTGCTCGCGGTGAGGGAGCTTGCGTGCTCTAATGAACTGAGGGCTATGCCGGCGGTAGCTTAGCTACCGGCAGGGACTCCCATGCCGGACAGGCCGAGGGGAAGAGCCAGACTAAGAGAGATCCACTCACACACACATATACACCTTACACCTACACACAAATGCTTGGTCAGAAAGACTCCTGGGTTCGCCCTCTTCCAGGGGGAGATTCGAGGCGGGGCTCCTGGATTGGGATCGTGTTGGAGAGGTAGCAGTGAAAGAAGCTGGGGATGGTACACCCAGTGCCGCCGGATAGTATAGGGGCCCACCCTTGCATAGCCGGCGTAGGGGGCTGCCCTTTCACCCGGTGTATAATCCCGGAGTTTGTAGTAGTGCCAGGTGGCGCCTGGAATAGGGCCCTGCTGCTTTCTTCGGGGGCTTCACTAGTGGCTGCCAACTTTTCTCGCCGGGATAAAGCCTAGCCTTGTGCTTCACCTGGAGAAGGGAGAATCCGAGGAGTCAGACAGCCCAAGCATACACATACATCAACACTATACACACACACACACACCTACACTTACACACAGAGACATCTAGACACACAAACCCCCCCCAAAAACCAATGGAAGAAGAAGAAAAGAAAGAAGAAAAAGTCAACGTACCCGTTGAATCAGAGCTCCCTAGCTCAGAAGTGAAGGTGGTGGCCACCGAGCCGCTACCTCACCAGGAGGAAGATCTTCTTCTGAGGTCTCCTAGTGACGAGTCTGAGGAGGGACCGAAAGGTTCTACCACGGACAAAGTCACCGAGGATGCCCTCAGGAAAAAGAGGGAAAGGAGGAAAGAGTATAAGAAGAAAGCCAGAAGCAGGAGGAAGGAGCAGAAGGCCAAAAGTTCAGTGCCGGGCGAGTCACTTCGACCGGTAGAGCTGGAGGGCTCTGTTCTAGCCTCTTCTGCTTCGGCGAGCGCCAGCCAACCGGCCCCGAGTTCTAGGCTTACCGTCAAGGAAAGCCAGGAGCACCGGACTGGTAGGCAGGCGCACAGAGACCGACCCTCTAACACGAGGGGCCCTAAGGCAAGGTGGGCAAGAAGGGAGGAAAGAAGGGAAGCCAAAAGGCAACCTGTCTCACTCCCTTCTGCTCCTGCTTCGGTGAGGGGGGTAGAGGAACCTGGGAGTCGGCAAAGACCTCCAGCTACTCAGCCTCCGACCAAGGGCTCCAAGCGGCAGAGGGTTGCAGAGAAGACCACCCCTCCAGAGCGGCGGAACAAGCGGGCCAGGGCGGTCCGGACACCCTTGAGACCAGCAGGTGATGCGGTCCATGTGTCTCCCTTACTTAGGGGAAGCACAGGGGCTGCAAACCTGCGGGCCTCTGGGGCCGGGCCACAACTGGCCAGCTATAGTTCTGCTGCCAGGAGAGAAAATCAGGTCGTTATAATGTCTAGCCGCGAGGCTGGTATTATCACACCTGAAGAGGCAGAGCGTCTGAGAGGACATCTCGTGGAGGAGATGTTGCGGACCATGGCGGGCCCCGAAGGGGGTCCTCAGGGTCCGGAACTTCATTTCAGGAACTCAGGCCGGGTAGAACCGGGCTGGTTCCTGATATCTGCCGAGGATGAAACCTCCAGACGTTGGCTCCTAGAGGACTGGGCAACTCTGGTCGAGGGAGACGTCAGCTTCCGCGCTTTGCGAGCGGCTGATGCCCCATGGCCGGAGAGGGTTGGCTTCTGGCTGAGAAGCCAAGAGGTCGACCTTAGCCGAGTCCTTAGAGTGTTGGCTCTCCAGAACCGCTCCCTCAACATTGGGGCATGGCGGCATCTGGAGACAACAGGAGGTCCTGGTGGGTGGCACCTGATCTTCATGGTTGGCCAAGACACGATCAGACACCTGGAGGACGCCGGGTGGGTGCTCTACTATGAGCTGGTAACTCTGACAATGCGCAGGTTATCGGCTTGGGGTGGAGCCACTCGCCAGGGGCCTTCCGGGGTCGACATGTCGAGGCCGACCGAGGAGAAAGGGAAATAGGCCACCCAAACCCGCACCATGCAGATCCCCCCATGGACCTATTGCGGGTGAGTCAAATAAATCTCCAGCACAGTCAGGATGCTACTGGGGAACTGGTGAACATCTTGACAGGTAAAACTGGGGAAATTGTGCTAATTCAGGAACCCTATGTTTTTAGGAATCGAGTTAGGGGATTAGGAATGTCCGGCTATCAGGTGATAGTCGGAAAGGAAGGAGGGGACGACCGACCAAGAACTTGTATAGTAGCCTCCAAGGATCTGCAGTTGGTGCCACTGCCCCAACTTGGAACCAAGGATGCTACAACAGTCGTCCTAGAATATAAGGTAAGAAATATTAAATGTAAGGTAGTAGTTAGCAGTATTTATCTTCCATATGATAACGCGCGACTACCGCCTACTCAGGAATTAGAAGATATAGTCGCATTTGCAAGGAATGAAGGTCTTCCATTAGTAATTGGATGCGACGCCAATGCTCATCATATAGTGTGGGGCAGCTCCGACGTCAACACCCGGGGCGAAGCTCTACTAGAGTACCTGGCGTCGACGAACCTACAGGTTATGAACAGAGGAAAAGAGCCAACGTTTATCAATCGCATCCGCCAGGAGGTGATAGATATTACGCTGGTCTCTCAAAGTTTGATGGAAAAAATTTCTGACTGGAGGGTAACTCAGGATATCTCGATGTCCGATCACAGGATGATTAGATTCGAGATTGGGTCCGATAGGACAGAGGACACCCTCCGAAGAAATCCAAGGAAAACTGACTGGGAGAGGTATCTCCTTACTCTGGCAAGTCTTCAAGACGAACCGGGGAGGAGGATTATCTCCCCTGAGGAATTGGACATAAAGGTAGAAAGCCTAGAAAGTCATATAGTCTCAGCATATGAGGAAGCCTGCCCACTCAAGGCCGTGGGAGTACGTAGGGCCCGATGGTGGAGTAGGTCGCTTGATGACCTGCACCGGACGGCCAGACGTGCTAACAATCGAGCCGTCAAGAGAGGGACGGATTCCTCATGGGACGACTTCAAGGAGGCTAGGAGAAATTTTAAAAAGGAACTAAGGCGTAGCAAGAGAGAAAGCTGGCGGCAGTATTGTGGGGAAATGAACTCCCTACCGGAAACCGCCAGACTGATGAAAATACTCAGCTGCGAGACAAGGGAGACAATAGGATCACTACGAAGGCAAGATGGGACTTGGACTACTTCTAGGGAGGAGTCATTAAGACACCTCTTAGAGGTTCACTTCCCGGGCGAACGCCCTGCCGTTGCAGTACCCTCGGAGCGGCCGATGCCACCAGTTGACTGGCGGCTTGCCGAGGAGATTGTAAAGGATGGAGCTGTAGTCTGGGCAGTGAATGAGTTCGAGCCCTTTAAAGCAGCGGGGCCAGACGGGATCTTCCCAGCTCTGCTTCAGAAGGGCCTGGATATTCTTCTACCGCATTTAAGAGGAATATTTGTGGCCAGTCTGGCACTGGGATATGTTCCCCTGACCTGGAGGTCAGCTAAAGTGGTCTTCATCCCCAAAGTGGGAAAAAAGGACTACACAGCTGCCAAATCGTTTAGGGCGATCAGTCTCACGTCCTTCCTGCTAAAAGCATTGGAAAGGATAGTGGACAGATATCTGTTGGAAGGGGACCTAGCCAGGTACCCATTCCACAAGAATCAGCACGCATATAGGCGAGGGAGGTCCACGGAGACAGCCCTTCACGCCGTCGTGCATAAGGTAGAAAGGGCCCTCCTGCATAAGGAGGTCACCCTAGCAATATTTTTTGATATAGAGGGTGCCTTTGATAAAGCAAGGACTACTACTATCTGCGATGCCCTTCGGACTAGAGGTACTGCTCCAGTACTGGTCAGATGGGTGAAATCTGCGCTGGAAGAGAGACGAGTTAGTGCTGCTTTAGGAGACTGCCAATTGGACGTCGGGGTGAGGGGCGGCTGTCCACAAGGCAGCTGCCTATCACCCCATCTATGGTGTCTAATAATGGATGGTCTCTTGGAGCGCCTAACTTCGGAAGGATTTTATGCGCAGGCATATGCGGACGACGGGCTGGTCCTAGTGACCGGCCGCTTCTTAAATGTCGTTTGCAACAGAACGCAGGTAGCTTGTAGAATAATAGAAAGATGGTGCGGCGAAACAGGTCTCTCAGTCAATCCATCTAAGACTGAGATGATCCTATTCACCAAGAGAAGGAAAATAGATGATTTTAGGGCACCAACCATGTACGGTAAACCTCTTGCGCTTGTGCAGGAGGTTAGGTACCTGGGAGTGACCCTAGATAGCAAACTGTCATGGGGGCCGCATATCGACAACGTCATCAAAAAGTCGACTGCGACCTTCTGGCAATTGCGCCGAGCAGTAGGTAGGAACTGGGGCCTCAACCCACGGATCCTACACTGGCTGTACACGGCGGTCATCAGGCCTAGGCTCCAATATGGATCCGTGGTCTGGTGGCCGAGTGTGGACAGAGCGATGACGTCCCGAAAGCTGGCAAAAGTCCAGAGACTAGCCTGCCTAGGGATCACTGGCGCAATGAGGACGACACCGACAGTTGCTCTGGAGGTTCTGCTAGGCCTGCCAACGCTTCCCTCGTGGATAAAGAGGGAGGCTATGGCGGCCTATCTGAGAATGCGGGATTCTGGGAGCTGGCAGTGTTCAGGCAGAGCTGAAGGTCACGCAGCAATTGCCGGACTGACGGAAAGGGAAATCCCTCTCTCTGTCCTGAAGGTGAGAGAAGCGAAAGATCAGCTAAGGTTGGAAAGGAATTACACTCTCACTCTTCCTAGTAGGGAGGAGTGGAGTGAAGGAAGAATTGATTTCCGCCCGGACTCTCTGGTGTGTTATACAGACGGATCTCGGCTGGCCACTAGATCGTCTTCCGGGGCGGGAATATATCTGGAAGGCAGAGAAGTACAGGAGAGCTTTGCTCTAGGCTCGTACACCACGGTCTTCCAGGCAGAGGTTTACGCCATCCTAGCGGTGGCAGGTAGGGCTGAGGTTAGGAATGGGGCGGAACAGATAATATATATCTGCTCCGACAGCCAGGCAGCTCTAAAGGCGGTGTGCTCCCCCAGGACGAGATCAGCTCTCGTCCAGGAGTGTGGGGATGCCCTAGAAGAGCTGGCCAGGCATAAACAAGTGAGACTGGTATGGGTCCCGGGACATATGGGAGTTCCAGGCAACGAGAAGGCCGATGAATTGGCTAGACTCGGAGCCGAGGAACCCTGTCACGGGCCTGAGCCTATGTTAGGTATTTCAAGAAGGCAGGTCACAACGGCCCTCAATGAGTGGGCCCACGAGACACTGAGGACGCACTGGAGGACCAACAGGGCCTGCAGGCAAACCCGAGATTTTGTGACGGGGCCGAACAAATCGAGATCGGCCTGGTTGCTGGGACGGAGTCGTAAAACTCTGAATCTCTTAATCGGTGTTCTGACAGGCCACTGCAGACTTAAGAGGCATCTATCATTGATAGGTATTGAGGAAGACCCTACATGTCCAAGATGCAGGAGTGATGAAGAGACATCTTACCACTTCCTGGGACAATGTGAAGCGTTTGGGCGCCTGAGACACAGTATCTTCGGTTCTGAGGCGCTTCTAAGGGAGGAGATGAGCTCCCTCGCAATGAGTGACATCCTGACCTTCATCAGAAGGTCGGAAAGATTCGATGAGGGAGCAAGAGAAGCACATGGCTGAGGGGATAGCTGGGGGTTGGTAAAAAGGGCCCGTCTGTGGCCTACTTGCCAGGCGTCAGCCTCCCCCACCATTACCATTACCATTACCATTACCGTTTTTTATATTTCTGATTTTTAGTTAATAAGTATATATATTTTTATTTTAGTTAATAAGTAGATATAGATTTCTTTTCTTATCTTTTTCCTTCATAGCTTATATAATTATACCCAGTTATTGTACAATATAATTACTTACTTACTAATATAAATGATAGCTCCAAAACGGCACATATAGATGGTTTCACATCTAGGTGCCACAAACATGCCATAATAATAAATTGCACAACTTATTAGACTAAAGTTAAGTAATTGAAATGTAATAATTGTTGATAAATAAATATGAATTTGAATTTGTAATTTAGTTTAAGTTAAAATAGAGCGCGTTAAAGAAGGCACTTCGTGCGACCTCGATTACGTTCGGGTGTATTGTATAACCAACTCGTCATTATTATCACAGTTTTAGTTTCGTTGCAATATAGTCAGCACTCTCTTGTTTATTGCAACATCTTATATGTTATTATGTGTTATGTGTTGTGTGTGTTCAAATAAATGTTTTGTAAAGTTTGTCTACAAGAATTAGTTTCTCTTCACTCTAAAACACAAACGTGAGCAGCACCTCACACACCCTCTGTTCTCAGAATTGCAACACCAAGGATAAAAATAAATCTCAACGTTTATCAAACAAAGGAAAATTACAGTCCATTTCCACGAACTATATAAGCAACAAAAATTTGTGGCTTATTTAGCTGCAAGACCACTCTGTATACAATGGTTGTAAATTGTGTAGAATGTAATAAACTAAAAGAATCTTTATAATTTTATTAATACTTCGCAATTCACTAGCTAATTTTTATTGTTGTCAAGTAAAAATGAATAAAGCAATAATTAGTACATAATTAGTAAATATCACGTGACGGCGTTATTAAACATATAAAGACAAAGAGGTTGTATCCTCAGATTAATAATACTAGAAGATGTAAATATTATGGCTGGTTTTATTCCTATTGGTCAGAATCATGAACGCAACACTAAGAAACCCGATCGATGCCCGATCTATCACCGTCTTGATAACAAATTGTGTTCTGTAAGACGACGTCTTGGTGGCTAAAACACTTTGTTTGTAAGGCCAAAAAGCAGAGATAAAAAAAATAAAGACGACGTATCTCATTTTAATCTGTGTTTTTAAGTGATTTTAAAGTTTTGTGTTATTTGGCACTGGTTAATAATCGATTTTTAGTTATAAAATATTAGTGAATATATACTGAAAAACAATGACCAATAAGTGTGTAGTGTGCGGTCAAAGAGGAAAACCACGGGGTTGTTTATCTCTTCACAGGTATGAAAACAAAGCAAATCATGGCCGGCATAATGCGAAAGTGTGAAAACTCAAAAATAACTAAAATTAATGATAGCTTTACAAAAACAAAAATAACATTTGATTCCATTTGAACAGTAAAATATCCACATTTTATCAAAAAAGGTAATTGTACAAAACTATTTATTTTAACTACCATGGAAATTTCATTTTTAAGGTTGCTGACAATCTGTAGATGTTTTAAAGTCTGTTGATATTTTTTTAATTCAATTTTAAAGGTTGTTATTAAAAAATGTGTTTATTTTCAGATTTTCCGAGAATCTGGAGAGAAGAGAAAGTTGGCTGAAAGCTCTCAAAATGGAAAATGCCTGTAAGTAGCACTACTTGTGTTCACAACACTTTAAAAAAAAGTGATTATAATACCTATTATAAGATCTGGATTAAAAGTGTTGAAAATCAATGCTGTTCCATTTTTTCTCCTGGCAACACTATCACCACTTCGTCACACGTACTGTCCAGGTAAGCAGAGAATTATATTGAAAATTGAAAATTAATAATATGTAGTCACTCATTCATACCTCATCAAATAATATCAAGAAGATAGGTACCTACAGAGCTTCAACTGTTATGTTGATATGTTACTTTTATTGCAGGTTTGTATATTTCAAAGAAATCTCATTTGTTTCAGCATTGAACATTTAATTCCTTCGCAACCATTAGTACCCAAGATAGCAAGGTATATTAAATTTAAATATACAAGGCCCGCCACTTTAAACTCCCCTGGTCCTTATTTTTTTTAAGCAACGGCCATGCCCGGTACATCAAATTGTAGATATTTTTAAGTTCTTTAAATGTAGCGAGCAGTGATTCAATTTTTTTTGTATCACTGCATTGTATATTTAAATTTAGCATACCTTGCTATCTTGGGTACTAATGGTGGCGAAGGAATATAATTTTGAATGCTAATACAAGTGAGATTTCTTTAAAATATACAAACCTACATCACTGCAATGAAAGTAACATATCAACAAAACAGTTGATGCTTTGTAGGTATCTACTTGATATTATTTTATGCGGTACAAATGATTGACAACTCAGTATATTATTAATTTTCAATATAATTCTCTATAACCTGGACAGTACGTATGACGAACCTGGTGATAGTGTTGGCATTTTCCATTTTGAGAGCTTTCAGCCAACTTTTTCTTCTCACCAGATTCTCGGGAAATCTGAATATAAATACATTTCTTAATAACCACCTTTAAAATTGAATTAATAAATATCAACATACTTTAAAACATCTATAGTTTGTGAGCAACCTTAAGAATGAACTTTCCATTGAAGCTAAAATAAATATTTTGTATAGATATTTTTTTAATAGAATGTGGGCTTTTTTACTGTTCAAATTAAATGGAATCAAATGTTGTTTTTTATTTTTTGTAACGTTAATATTAATTTTAGTCATTTTTTGAGCTTTCACACATTTGCATTCATGCAATATGCCGACCCTGATTTGTTTTGTTTACTTACATGTGAAAAGATAAACAACCCCGTTGTTTAGCTCTTTGGCTGCACACTACACATTTATTTGTCATTGTTTCTCAATATTCACTAAATAAATCTTTATAAGTAACTAAAAATCGATTATTAATCAGTACCCATTAACACAAAACTTTAAAATCACTTAAAAACAATAGAGATTAGAATAGCCACAATAGTATTGAAAAATACATTACTCAAGCAAACAAATTTTGTATACCTATTAAGTTTTAAGTTATGCAAAAGCATTAAAATAAACGCTGAAGCCGGGAGCCGCCTCTGATTTGTATTGGATAAGTTGATATGTAAACATGCAAATTTTTGTTTATGTATCAGTCATAAAAATCAGCGTATCTTATATGGATTTTACTTATCTTTACATTATTAATCTGAGGTTGTATCACTAATCACCAATAAATCAATATAAAGAAACATTTAAAAGACCACTATATGAATTAAGGACAATTAGTGATGTTATATTTATCCACCTTAAAATACTTAACAATTAGTAAATCTATACAAAAATATGCAAACATTTTCAATTCATAGTGAAAAAAAAATTACGTAAATTGAAGAATTAATAAAAACTGACAAGAAATAAGCTTACTAAACAACTCCTCGCTGGAGCAGCTACGCATGAGGTAGATAATGATGTGGGTAACAAAGAGATTGAGCTAAAGGAAATCCGAATCTCATCATAACTAATGAATACAAAACACGTCAGGTTACAATTTGTCGACAATAAAAACAAATTACTTCTCTGAGTTTCCCTTCGAACTCTAGATATAGTTGTTGTTTGTAAAATGTAAAAAACGATCCTCTACAACAACCTATTAATACAATTAGTGGGTAATAAAAATATAATGAAATCCAACGAGAACAAAATAAGGCTAGTCGGCTCGGTGGTGTGAAGGACAATGGCGTTAACTTCCATCCAAACCGCCCAGGTATAAACCGGGTAGAACCAGGTCGGTGAGGTATAGTGGATGAACTGACTTGCTCGCGTCACCATATTTCGAAACGGATGTAAAACTATGGGTTCAGTTTATCTACGATGTGAGCACATTAAAGATCCCTAGCTCGAGCCAAAGTGGATTTCTAGGTTAGGGGTGCCAGTGATTACACAAGCAGCGATGAGTAAAAATGGAACGTCGGTATCTCCAACAAGGAGTCCACACCACAGGTGTTAGTTTTTGATGGCCGTTGATGCGTGTTGGTGATCATATTTTATAATGTCACACCGGCATGGAGGTTTGCCGTTCGTGAATCAAATACACAAATTTCTTAAACGTTTTCCTGAATTATATTACGATGGAGCAGTAATAAAGTGCTTTTATGTGTGTGCAAGACGAATTTGATGGGCCAGAATTCCAGTAAATGTAAAATAGATAATCAAACAAACGTCATATAAAAAAAATTCCAGTTACAGGTTCCATATTGGGTGTTTCTGTATGATCTCATTTTTATGTTGAGTGTGTGTAAGGTGTAATTAGGGTTTATAAAAAAAACGATTTTGGAAAAAATCGGTTCTGAAATACCAGTATTCCAAAAAAAATCGGTTAAACCTGCTTTCGAATTTTTACCAAAAGAAGAAACAAAATGTAATTCAAACAATAAAGAAATAATTACACTTCTATTAAAATTTTTCTGTTTATTTAATATTTATGGAACTACAAAAAGATAACAAAATAAAGTATACTTTGTTTTTTGTCATACGTTTTCCGATAAAATTAGTTTACGTATTAACATCTTAAAATGAAATAAAATTGTTGTACGCTCCTTCTCATCTAAACACTTTTTAGGATACTGTGCTTTCGTCATACAGGGTGTCCACCTAGTGCTTATTCGTTCCATAACTCTTAAACTGTTAAAGATAGAAAAAAAATTGGAAACAAAAGTTGATCAGCATTCAGCATTGCATACTCTAAAAATATTTATAGTTATACAGGATATTTCATTTTAGCTGGGTAATAGTCAACTTTGTTGTCAAATGAAACATATTATTGCATAATTGATTAGTGTATTTAAATATCCTAAATCAATAATTTCCATATAAAAATTATTGTTTAACTACTATATTATTGTAGTTTTTGTTTAATAAAATCTATATTAATAACAGTTTATTTTTAATTCTTAGATAGTAATTAGACCAAGTATTGCCAGATTAATGATCATTTTGTGATTATCTTTTTTTTTTTTTAATTACTAAATACACATGCTTTGAAGACCTCACTTTTTTCTTCGAGTTTTCCATTTGTATCATGACTAAATACTGACAACAAACTATTACTTTACAAGACAATACTGAGACCCATAATGACGTACGGCTGCGTCGCCTGGAGCCGTATGTCAGACACACAATGTAAGCGCTTCTAGGTGACGCAAAACAAATCACTGAGACTCGTAATCAACGCAAACCGATACATACGGATAGATGACTTACACAGAAACACAAACATGCCACTAATACGCGACCACATAATAGAACTCTTCCAAAAATTATTAACATCCAATATCTACGCTTCCAACCTAACAAGACATATAACAGACATACGCGGACATCAGAGTTACAATCACACACATACACTGATACACGAGAACCTGCCACTATACTACGAAATCGACTAAAACTAACAAAACACGGACAACGAGGGACACACACCTGACTTTACAAATCCAACCCACAATCCTAACAAACACCTTAAACCTCTTACTTAATTCCCCAGAGTACCTGGACACGCCTTTTCCATTCCAACCAAATTCACATACATTCTAATTACTTCCTCACCCCTCAAAGTGAGGAAGTAATTCGTGAAAAAAATTTTGAAAATTTTTATTGCATTTCTGGAGGAATCTCGACGAATTATGACGATACACAAAATTTCAGACAAAAAAAATTTTCTGTCTGTGTGTCTGTCTGTGTGGTTCGCGATAGCAGCTACAATTTTTGAGATAAAGCTTTCAAATTTGATACACACACATTCTAGAGGTCTAGGTAGCGATTGAGTTCATTGATGGGCAAAATCGGTTCTTAAAATTTGAAATGTCAAAAAAAATATTAGTGACATTTTTGAAACGTCAATTTTAAATGTCATTTCTTTTTACATTTCAAATTTTAAAACATTAGTTACATTCCACCAATGTGACTTTTTTGAAACGTCAAAAATTACTTTTCAAAAAAAAATATTAGTGACATTCCACCAATGTGACTTTTTTGAAACGTCAAAAATTACTTTTATTACAAACTCCACCACACAACGAGTTTTTTTCATGAAATGTCAAAAAATGTGACGTTTTTGAAACGTCAAAAATTACTTTTATTGTAAAGTCCACCACACGTCGAGTTTTACTACGGTGAGGAAGTTTTGATCCCCAAATAATTGGCAGCGATTTTTTTAATTAAACAGGTTTTTCGTAGTTTTTCCTGTGTATTATTCAATTTTAAAGACTTGCAAAGAGAAATAACTAAAACGCACTGTATTTGTTCTATAGGAAAGTGCCAGCTGTCCGCACCTGTCGGCGGGAATTGTCGCCCTGGAGGTTCATTTTTGTATGAATATTTATTTATTTATATGTAAAAATGAATCAAACTTAAACCCATGTTTGTATTATTTATTTATTTTAGCAATGAAATAAATGAAATATAATTAGCTTCTAAGTAGATTTATACAGAGGGTCCCAGTTTTATACCGACAAACTGTAACCATTGATAGAAAATACGATTTTGAGAAAAAAAAGTTTCTATGAACCTATATCCGCAAATACTTTATAACCGAGATACAGAGTGTTAAAGTTAATTTTTTTTTTTAAGGATTTCCATACTACTGACTTATTTTTCAATTAAGTAGTTGTCATTAATTTAGAGAAAGATGATAATAAAAATAAGATACTTAAACTTTTTTTTTGACAGATTTTTCTAATAAAACTATTTGTTTTTTACAAATTTCCCTCGGCAGCTTGTGAATGCATCCAAATAATAATGAATTTTTTGCTCAAAACCTAAAAAACTTATGAAATTTTTACAAGAGTCCTTGTTTATGTAAAATTGACTAGGGATTCTAAAAATATTGGAGAATTTAATATAAACGCATTGGCGGCAATGTTCTAGTTCAAACAAGGTCTTCGTTTATCCCTATGTACGCCGCTGGTGAATGCAATTATGATTTAATTCACTATTTTTATTGGGCCAGATACTATTACAAACAGCACAAAATTGGGATTCGATAGTAATATATCCTCCAAGATATAACGTGAAAATCTTAAAATAATAAATAAAATTTAATACCCTGTATCTCGGTTATAAAGCTTTTGCGGATATAGGCCCACAGGAACTTTTTTTTCTCAAAATCATATTTTCTGTCAACGTTTACAGTTTGTAGGTTTAAAACCGGGACACCCTGTATAGTTTTTGGGATAAAATGTATTTGAAGTATTGTGTTAGATTTACTATCTACCTCAAACTTTTATACTAGTGCTTTCAGATAAGGACGGCAGTATAAAATGTAAGAAACTATAGATATTTATTATTGTTATCAGTTATCATATTAGGTTTGAAAGAATGCTTTGCTTATGTAATACCAAATAACTTTTTATTATTTTTTCTACAAATGTAAATATGAAGGAAATAAAAAGTCAGATTTTTTTACATATTTGTATTCTGACAAATGTCACAAACCATATACGGATCCTGCCTTTTCAAATCATATGCTATTACGATAGAATCTAGTCTGTCATTACTTGTTATAGCAGTAAGAGTGTTGAGAGAGCTGTAACGAAATATTCTTTTAACTCTTGTAGAGATGAGTCTTCTTAATTGTTTAGTATGATCATCGTTGATTCGTCATATACCGTATTTCCTGTTTTTCTTCCATTTTATATTATTTCCTATTTATTTTTCAATCTATTGTTTATTTTTGTGTCAGTTTTCCCATCTCATTTTCTGAGTTCATATGTTCTACTTGATTTCTATTCGTAATGCAGATGTGACTAGGTTTTTTTTGCAGAGGAGGGGAAATCTTGCATAAGACCCCGGTTGATGCCGGGAGTGTCGGATTCTTACCGACTAAAACCCCTCCCCTTCTTCTCGCTCATCTCACTGGAACCGCTTACGCATTACTTCGGTGAGAGGGCTGTCCAAAAATTTTATCCTGTTTCTGTCTTATCTCTCATCTCTTTCCTTGCTTTCTATTATTTTCCTTACTGCCCTGTAGGCGCACCTCCAGTTTTCCTCCATCGATATGAGGTCGGCCGTCATATTTACAGCATTAAATGGCCTTCTTGTTTCGCGGGTATAAATTTGTTGAACCTCATTCCAATTTGAGCATACGAACAGAGTGTGTTCTGCGTCATCTTGAGCTCCACAGTACCTGCATGCATCCGTTTCCGCCCTTCGCCAGTCGTATAGATACTTTCTGAAGCAGCCATGCCCAGAGAGCGTTTGCGTCAAGAAATAATCCACCTCCCCGTACGGTTTGTCGATCCACGCCTGAATATTAGGTATCAGGCGGTATGTCCACCGCCCATATGTTCCATGACTCCATTTATCTTGCCACCTGGCCATAAGATTCGTTCTCGCCGTCGCACTATCTACCCCTGTATATTTTTCCCGTCTCTCTTGTATCAGGAGTTCTATTGGAGGAATACCTGCCATAACCCCCTCAGTTGAGATCGTCCTGTATGCGCAGCATATTCTAATAGCCATTTTGCGCTATACTCTGGATAGTTTTGTTACGAGTTTTTGATTCTCTGTTACTGTATGCCAGGCAGGGGCGGCATATAGCATCTGGGAATGGACCACGCATGACATCAGTCTTCTTTTTGATGCCCTAGGCCCTCCGATATTTGGCATAAGGCTAGCTAGGGCTGTTATTGTCTTTTCGACCTTCTGTTAACTTGTTTGTTGAACGTAAGTTTCGTGTACAACCAGACTCCTAGATACTTTATTGCTTTTGATGGAGACACTATTGTAACTAGGTTGACCAACCTTCAAATATCGGAGCTATGTTTCTATGCCTTAACTAGTAAGTAAGTTGGGACCATTTTGGATGTGCTCTTAGCATCTCATTTTCTGATGATTGATTTTCCTTTTAATAGTCTTCAATTTCAGTTGAGTTGAAGTTTTTCTTACATTTTTTGTCACCATTCTGTTTGTTGATCATTTCCACCTTTGTTTTATAAAGAGAAAATCATTTATTTTTGTATGCTATAAGACTATCTGTTGTCTAGTTTTTCACGTAATTTCTTCGCATTTTAGTTTTATTCATTTTGTTTGGCTGTATTATATAATTTATACAAATTAATTCATCCGCTAATAAATATAATACTGTATTATTTAGCTATAATATAAAATTGATTGTTACTGTATTTACATCAACTTTTTTTAATTTAAATATCTTTGTTAAACCAGAACTGTTATAGAGAATGCGGTTCATGAACTAAAACTGATGCACGCATTTAGGTGGGCTCAAGCGTCGTTAATCTTAATTGTTTTCACATTTAATCGGGATTAATTCACAATGTGGTGGTCCTATCATGTTGTGCAGGGCCTGCCAATTTGTTATCAAAGGTTATAGTTCAAGCAAATCTTTTGTTGTTATAATTAATATTCGTATTAGTGTTAGCCATTTAATTCTGTTTCTATTAATATTTTTGTCTGGCAACGAAAATAAGTAGTTAGGTTTATTGAGTTTTAAATGAACAATTTGTCATTTCATCATACGTAATGGACAATAAAATAAATTTTTAATGAAATGTTAATACTGGTATTAACTACTACAAATAAAAAGAACAAATAACTTGCTGAATTATTCTATCAGTTGTAAAGGAAGCAGTACATTTAATTTTTCCACAATTTTTAAGAATGATTTTAATATCGAAAACTCGTAACTCCATGAATACTTCTTTAAAATTTTCATAAAGTATGTGTTTGGGTGAGGTAAACGATTAAAACTCATACATACATTACATTAGTGAAATAAAAAAGGTATTCAATAATGAAGAGCCGCCTCACATTAATTCGATAGGGCATGCTAATCTATGAGATAATTGATTTCGTTTAGGCCAATATCGTGGCATGGAATGCGATAAATTATTCAGTCGAATGCCAACCACATTTTTTTATTTTATTTGTTCATTTATTTATTTACACTACTCAACTGGTTAAAGAACTAATAACAGAGTAGGCATACAATTAAAAACAATACAAAAAAATACAAAAATAGAAAATAAAAAAAAAATATTTGATACGATAATTGTAATAAAATAAAAACAATAATAATAATTGCAAAAAAAATATAAATTTTTTTAGGCGGCTAAGTTGCAGCTGAAAATGTCAATAGGTTCATGTAGCTCATTGTAATTATTGCACATTTTTCATAAAGGAGAGTATTTTTTTATGTTAGTTCTAGCAGTTGGCAGATAAAAAGTGTCGATTTGTCTTGATGCTGGTCTGGGATCATGAAAATTATATGTTCTTAAAATTTGTTGACAATCGACATTATTATGTAACAGCTTATGAAGAAATATTAAGAATGCCTTGGATCGTCTAACTTTCAAAGATTACAAGGAGAATCTATTAAGAAGTTCATCTTGGGGATGACCAATGGCGGATATATTCCATCTACTTTATAACCTAAATATTTTAAACAACTACGCTGAACTTTCTCTAAATTTTCGATATAGGTTAGACAGTTAGGGAAACTATATTATGGAGGCATACTTTTA
Organism: Rhamnusium bicolor; assembly: GCA_029963845.1. NCBI lineage: Eukaryota > Metazoa > Arthropoda > Insecta > Coleoptera > Cerambycidae > Rhamnusium > Rhamnusium bicolor. The sequence goes on from JANEYF010001659.1 coordinate 156,892, forward strand.
GTTAGATCTGACAATAGTTGTGTACAGCAGTTTCATTACTTCAATAATATTCTTAAAATATATGGTGTTTCTAATGATAAAGCCAAGAGTTTTACCTGTTGTATGAATAATATGATTTGAGAAGGATAACTTTTTATCAAAGATAATTCCAAGATCGCAGAAGGTATCGAGTCTGGCAAGGATGAGATCACTTGATCGATAGTCATAATTTAGAGTTATCTGCTTTGTCGTGTAGGACATGACATTACATTTGGACACATTCAAAGGTAAATTATTGTTGATGCACCAATCATTTAGAGCATTAAGATCATCCTATAGTATAAGGCAGTCATTTTCGCTTGATATTTCTGAGTAAATTTTCAAATCGTCAGAGTATAGAAGACACGTAACTGATAAGGTATTGACGATATCATTAATAAATAAATTGAATAATAATGGTCCTAGAATGGACCCTTGGGGAACACCTGAGGTCGCTCGAATCTCAACAGCATTAAAACCTCAGTATACAACACACTGAACTCTATTGAAAAAATAAAATGAGAAGAAATTAAGCAAGTTAATTGAAAAACTGAAAGCACTTAATTTATTTCTGTCTAGGGCTTTAGAGAAGTTTGTGTAAATTATGTCCGTTTGAATTTCTCAATCGACGGAGTCAGAGATGAATTCAGTTATACAAAATAAATTAGTATCTGTTGACCTACCTTAAAAAAAACCCATGTTGAAATTTCATTATTTGGTGTTTAGTATGAAAAAAATATATAATCGAATAGCACCGTCCCAAAGGACTTAATGAAATTATTAATTATAATTATCGGACGACAATTAAATATGTCCGATCTTTCATCTTTCCTAAAAACTGGTGTAATTTTCGGTTTCCACTGGGATGGAAATGTGCTAGTTTTTAAAGCTAGATTGAAAAGTATACAAGATGGTGTAGCGAATATTATAGCACAATCTCGTAATAAAAACGCGGAAATTCCATCAGACCCACTAGTCAATTTTAGTTTGATTTTCTTTAAACAACATAATATTTCATTTTCACTAAGCTGTGGAATATTCAGATGGGAATGCCTAACGTTCGAGGTGTTATTAGCATTTGTAAAAGTGGTAGTTGGATCGGTATACAATTGTTGAAAATATTCTGCAAATGCGTTAGAGACTTGTTTATGATTGGGAAAGAATATTTGTTATTAAAGATCATGTCTTGTGGCATGTGAGAAGAAGAGTTTTTGCAGTTTATGAACCTCCTAAATTATTATTATACTATTTATATAAATTATTCTCATCTGTGTTAATTTTTCGTCGAAGCTATCATCACAATATTTAATATTTTTAGTACTTTTATATTTCTCCCATAATTCATTTTTACATTTGACAATTTTTATCAAATTTCCATCATACCAAAGATAGGCACGCGAAGGAGGTATGGATCTCAGAACACATTGGGAGAACACCGAGTCAAGCATACAATAAAAGTGCTGTGTTGAAGTTTCTACATCATTAATGTCATTTAATGTAATCCAGTCAATTTCAAGCAGTTTGCAGTACAACAATGGAAAATTTGCTTTTGTGAAATTATAGTAATTAGTTGACTTGATTCTAATTTTATGATTTTTCACATGTTTACGAGCCTTGTAGAGAATGATGATTGAGGGATGATGACTATCGTCATTTAAAAGAACGTCAACAGCACTGTCAACTTTGCAATTTTTGTTTGCTAGAACAATATCCAACCTCAAATTTCTAAATATGTTATAGATAATAATATAATCTCTCATCTACAGTCTGGATTCCGAAAGGGTCATAGTACGGTAAGTGTTTTAGCAAATATCACTGATGACATCATAAAATCATTAGATAACGGTCATGCATCGTTGCTAGTGCTTCTAGACTTTTCTAAAGCATTCGACACTCTGGATCATTCTTTATTATGTGCCAAACTTAGCTACTTCGGATTTAATGACAAATGTATTGAGTTTTTCGGCTCCTACTTAAGTAACAGGTATCAGACTGTAAAATTGAATGATAAATTTTCAAATATCACGGAAATTACTTCAGGAGTTTTTCAGGGTTCCGCTTTAGGACCTATACTATTTCTAATATATACAGCCGATATCTTCACTAGTGTAAATTATACAAAAATTCAATGCTACGCCGATGACACACAATTGTCATGCACTTTTGATCCAAATAATATAAAAATTACATCGGATAACATAAATCGTGACCTGGCCTCTATTGAACAGTATTCAAAAGATCACAACTTAAAACTAAATGCTGACAAATGCGCAGTAATATGTTTCTGTAATAAAGAAAATTATAACTATGTAAAAGAGAACATAAAATTAAAAATATTTAACAAAAAATCTAACTGTTGTAAATAGAGTAAAAAAGTTTAGGCCTAATTTACGACGAAAAATTAAGATTTAAAGAACACGTAGGTTTAATAGTAAAAAAAGCTTATGTAGCACTAAAATTATTATATAACAATATAAGTATTATTAACTTTAAATTACGAAGAAAACTCTGTGAATCACTCGTACTACCTATTTTACATTACTGTAATGTCGTATATTATAGCTGCTTGGATAAAATAACACAAAATCGTTTACAAAAAATACAGAACAGCTGTTGCCGATTTGTTTATCGTATTCGAAAATACCATCGTACTTCCTCAAAAATAAATGATCTTGGATGGTTACGAGCTGAAAATGTGTATAAATATAATATGTCGTTATTCACCCAGCGTATTCTATGTACCTCCTCACCATTGTACCTTCGTGAGAAATTGATATTTAGGAATAATATTCACGATATCGATTTGAGACATACAAATAAATTATCGTTACCGCCTTATCGTCTAACCTTGTTTCGTAGATCTTTTTCTTATAACTCTGCCGTAATCTATAATAGCATAAATGATGTTCTAAAATGTCTTCCTCTGGATAATTTTCGAAGAAAAACAAAAAAATATTTTCTTTCTATTCAGTAATCTTTATTTCATTTTTTCTCACCTCTGGGTTCCTCGCAGTATGACATTTACTATTTGCTATTTTTATTGCATTATTTGATATCTTATATTATTTTATTTTTTATAATCATTGTAATTACACATCTTTTTTTTCTTTTCTTTAGATTTCATTTACGTATGTTTTTATGTGTATTTATATTACTTTTTTTCACTACTTCTTTCTTAGTATACATTTTTATATATATATTTTTTTCATATTTTTTCTATAACAGTTCATATTCATTATGATTAATAAATTATTCTTTAATGTGTTTTATATAAGGTTAAGTGGAATAGCTTTCGCTAGACTTCGCCTTATGCGATGTATGTATTGTATTGTACATGCTTTCGTAATAAAGACCTATTATTATTATTATTATTATTATATCAAATGACCTATTTTAAATATTCTTTACATTGTTGAATTGTTGCACTTCTAAAAGTTGCTGAAAATTTAAAATTGCTTGCAAAGTAGGTGAAGTAGATCAAGTAATATTATTTGAACAATACTTTGGGATATTATTATACTTTCAAATTTAAATATTAAATTTAAAGATATAATGCCAATAGCGGCATTATATGTATCAGTTGACGTATTAGATGGTTATATGTATAATAAAAACATAAAAAGAATTTTGATCTATTACAATCTTTAAACCTAAAATGTCAATAGATGATATTTCACTGAAATTACTTTCAGACAGACTTAAGTTTAAAGTAGTTAAATTAGAGTTAATGCTAACATTACTCCACCCCCTTTGCTAATGTTTAATTCCGAGATATTGTAATCCGATCTAAATATATTAAAACTGTTATTATCAGAAATTTCAGGATTGTGTACATTTTGATTTAACCAAGTTTCTGTGAAGGCTAATATATCATAGTTGCACATCGCAGCATTACTATAAAGAGTACTTAATTTGGTGTTCAAACTAGTAAGTGCTGGCAACTGAAACCGGTTTTCTGGATAATCGATTAATCGGTTTTGGATTATTCGCAGTTTTTTACAAAACCGAAAACTGGTTACCCGGATAATCAGATAATCGATTTATCCGAGTAATCCAATATCCGTTTATTCGGATAAGCCGTCTAATTAGTTTAGAATTTACATAAAACCTGGTAATATAATCTGTATTTTGTCTTTTTGCCGTAGTTTGCGAATAATAATTAAACAACACAATAATACACAACCACAACGCTAAAATAGTTTAGCTAGACTTTCTTCACGGCATGACTCATGCATAACGTGCGCCGTGCGCGTGCTCTAAAACAACGTAATGTTGAGTGTTTAGTTTAGTTGTTTAATGTTTACCTATGCTTAATCAAAAAAAAGTTCTATGAAAATGTTTTCTTCGAATTTCTTTATATTAGTACCTACTGACCTCCTGAAATGAGAATGGTATATTTATTCTAAAATTTAAATTTTAAACTCAATTTGATTTGTTGTCTTATTAATCAGTTTTATATATATCCGAATAACCGGTGGTCGGTTATTCGGATAACCGAATAAACGATTATTCGAATATCCGGTTATCCAAGTCACTAAATTTGACCATTATTTGGATACCCGGTTTTATCCGAAATCGGTTTTTGAAGAAACCGATTAACCGGTGTCATTTTTTTCCGGTTTTTACCAACACTAGTTCAAACCCTCTACGTTCTGATAATAAATAGATATATTGTAGTGAAATTAGTATTTGTGCGCGAGTTATAAAATAGATCTTTAAATTTAATTTTTTAAAAAGAAATATTTTATTTAACACGAGTTAAAGTAAAATGCAAGTGTACGATACAATGCTGTTTTAATAACTAACTTACAATCGTAATAAAGTTCTACAGTTGAAAATAATGCAAATAGATAAAGAGGTATCAAATTCCATACGTAAGCATAAATGTGTAATTATACAACGTGTAACTCCACCATCCCTTGAGTGGAACCTAGGGTAGATTCAAGTTGTTTGGGGGTTGCTCTGCCAGGTCTGGGGTGTTCGTGGCAGTTCTTCTGTCTTTGGCTAATCTACGTTTTAAATAAAGCCTGTAACCAAAAAATAGACACATTGCAAAAATTACAGTATATAATACAATTGTCCAAATGTTAGGTCCATGGAAAATGGGCAAATCTTCATATTCTGATAGGTCCTCTTCAAGTTTCATTAGGCTTCTCTTGACGTCTTGATTGTTGTCTAATAAAATATTTTCTAAACTGACTGCCTGAAGGGCTTTACTAGTTTTCAAGTTTGTTTTGAAATCAAAAGTTGGAATGTCTAATAATTTGACTTTATTTAAGGAGTCTTGATTTTTTAGAATGATATTATTAAATTGCAAATAACAATTATCTGATATAGTGATAATAAATGTTCCTTGAATAATCTGATTATTAAAATCATTTAAACAATGAGTCTGAATTTTTGTTTTGCTAATTAGAACAAGTATCCATGTGTTCTTGTTGATCTTCGTGAAGATGTTCTTCGTTAGTTGAAATCTGGTAGGCTTGCAGGACGTCATATTTCTATATGCATTTAACAGTTGGATTATACAGGGCGATTCTTCATTACTAGGGAGTAAATTATTGTTTTCACATATGTAACTTTCGTCCTCCATAATTTTACAATTTTTTGGTATTGTGTAAAATTGCTCGGAGATTAGGAGGGAATTATATGTGGGGATGATAAGTTGATAAATATTTGAACTAGGTAAGAGAATAGGTAATGAATATATTCTTACGAAGTTATACAGGGTGTCAGAAACTAGCGGTACCTCTATTAAAAATATTATTTGTGTCTTAATAGAATAGGCTTTTATTGATATGAGATTTTCGAATGTTGGTATATTCTGGAGTTGAGGTTCCAGTGGAAATTTATATGGATATATTTCTGGTTTAATTTCGATTAACTCATCCATAAGTTCTTTGGGCGTTAAAATGTTCGAATGCATGAAATTTAATTTTGCGAATGATACAGCTGTTTGTATATTTGTTAAAACCCGTATCATTTCGTTCAAAGAGTTTATCATTTCTATAAGAGTGACATGCATATGATGTAGTTTCTCTCTCATAAAATTTTTTGCGTTCAAATATTCTGTAATTTGATTGATTTTTCGCTCTAATGTATATTGATTGTGTATTAATCCATCGATAGTTTTGTTAAAATTGTTTAGTGCTCTTGTGGTAAGCGAGATGGCTTCTTTTTCGGTCTTTATTATTTTTCTTTGATTTTTCTTGAGTTCTTCAATTTTTGTGTGAAATTGTTTTGCATCTTCTGCGTCCATATTACCAGTTATTAATTTAATTGCACTACCCAGGGCATTTATTAATCCACGTTTACTTCTAGGTGCAGTTGGTATCAGTTCTTCTATTATTTCAGTCACTTCTTTTATTTGATGTTCTATTATAGTTCTGAAATTATGAGTTTCTACGTTGTAGTTTTGATCGGATGTTTTATAAGCTAATTCTAACTGATTTTTAGTAGCAACTAATCTTTCGAATTCTTCTAAAATAAGCGATAAATTGTATATTTGCGTAAGCGTCCATTTATTCTCAATTATTTTTGCGTTTCCTACTTTAAGCGGTAATAATCCTACATTTTCTTTAATTTCTTGTATATCAACTATAGCCGTTACTGTGCTGATGGTGATGGCGGCGATCCTGAAACAGGACGACTAATATCAGCTAAATGTACTATTTTGTTCTTTTTATTTTTTAAATGTTCTATTTTACATTTATTGTGTTCTAGTAATTTTATTATTTTCCAAGGTCCTGTAAAACGTTTAACTGTTTTATTTCTATTATAAATCCGAGTATATATCGTGTCTCCTACTTTAAACACAGTGTCCTCCTTATTTTGTTTTTGGACTCTCTTTGTTTTTTCTTGATGTAATTTGTCATGAAGTTTATTATAAACTTCTTCCATGGTTTTAACATGCTTGTTCACCAAATCTTGGTAGTATTGCTTTGTGTATAGCATATCAAAAGGGTTTCTTGAGGCGGTGTGTCCTAGCACTGTTTCTAGAGGTGTTAACCCCGTTGATGTATGTATAGTATTATTGTAAGCAATAATGGCTTGTTGTATTCTGTCATCTGCCGATCCATCTAATAATCTATAATGTTCTAGCAACGTTGAGTGCAGCCGTTCAATCAACGCATTCGATTCGTGGTGTCTTGGAGTCGTTACATGTGTTTTAATTTTATGTGCTTCTAGGAATTCTTTTACGACTGAGTTAGAAAATTCTGAACCTCCATCACAGGTGATTTGCGTGGGCGATCCATAGTGTTTAATGAAATCGAATAGTTTTTCTGCTATTTCTGTTCCATTTTTCCCTAATATTTTATAAGCCTGAGCTAATTTTGAGAATGAATCAATTATCGTTAAATATGAATTGCCATCCACTACGAAGGTGTCTATGTGTAAATTTTCAAAAGGTTTTAGAAATGTTTGTGTCAACAAATCTTTAATGGCAGGTGTATGTCTTTCATACTTGCTACTACGACATTTTTCGCAGTTATTTATATATCGTGTCACATCATTTTGAAGGTTTTGCCAATAATATTTATCTTTTAATCTTGTTAATGTTTCTGAAATGCCTCGATGGTTCGTTTTACTTTCATGGTAATTTCTAATAGCCTGTAATCTATCTTCCATTGGTACATTTATTACCTTTTTTGTGCATCTAACTAGTTTAGGTCCACTGTCTGAGAAATTGTCGACATAAACTTTAGTAAAGTCTTGGTACATTTTTTCTTGGTCAAACCACATATGGTATGTTTTCTTTCCTGTTGTGTACTCTTTAAGAAAGTTTAGGATAATATTATAGTTCTCATCTTTAGGAATTTGTGTTTCGATAAAGTCTTTACCCTCTAGCCTGTTTCTTTTTGTACGAATTCGGTTTCCAAATCCTGTAGTGACAATTATTTGATTTGGTTTCGCATTTATTATACTTTCTACAATTTCTATGCTTCTGGTGGGTTCATCATTAGCGGTCGTATGTGCAGTTTGTGTGATATTTTCTAGGTCTTGTATTATTCTATCGATTTCTTCATTTTCGAGTTCGATATTGGGATTGTCTGTAATATCTGAAATATCTCGTAAGGCATTGGCAAGATCAATATCATCGATTTGTGGTATTATTGATACATCATCTGTGTCTTTGCTGGTATTTTGTACGGTCATTGGGTGAACGGTTATTCGTGATAGGGCATCTGCAATTACGTTTTGTGATCCTTTTTTATAGATTACCTCAAAATCGTATTCTTGAAGTTTAATTTTCCAACGTGCGAGTTTACTGGCCGGATCTTTAAGTGAAAACAACCAAGTCAATGGGCGATGGTCGGTGTAAATTTTAAATCTTCTCCCAAATAAATAAGGGCGGAAGTGCTTGCAGGCCCAAAGTATGCAATATAGTTCTTTTTCCACGGTGCTGTACCTGGTTTCGGTGTCACTTAAGGTTCTGGAAGCGTACGCCACTGGTTTGTCATTTGGCGGCACCCCCTGACTTAGGACGGCACCAAGTGCCATATTGCTAGCATCAGTAGTCAGGTTAAATTCCTTACTAAAATCAGGAAATTGAAGTATTGGGTCATGACATAAAATTTTTTTACATTTGTTGAAAGCTGTAACAAATTCTTGAGTATGTTCAATTTTGGCTCCTTTTTTTTAAACACTTTGTCAACGGTTTGGTTAATTTTGCAAAGTCTCTGATAAATTTTCTATAATAGCCTAGCAACCCTAAAAAGGATTTTATTTCTTTTGTGGTACTAGGTATTGGGTATTTTTCTATAACTCTGATTTTTTCGTTATTTGGTTTTATTCCTTGTGGCGTTATAATGTGTCCTAAATAATTAACTTCAGTGCGTAAAAACTCGGACTTATCTAGTTGTACCTTAAGGTTGGCAGCTCTTATTCTCTCGAATACTTTTCTTAAGCGTCCTATGTGTTCTTGCAATGAAGTTGAGAAGATTATTATATCGTCTAAATATACCATACATTGTTGTTCAGTTAATCCTCGTAGTATATGATTCATTGTACGTTGAAATGTGCTTGGACTATTTCGTAGGCCAAACGGCATCCTTAAAAATTCGAAGTGTCCTTGAGGTGTTGAAAAGGCAGTTTTCTCTATACTATTTTGGTCGACTAAAATCTGATGAAATCCACTCGCAAGGTCGAGTGTCGTAAAGTAGTTGGATCTGCCCAATTTGTCCAGAATATCTTCTATATTGGGAATTGGAAATTTGTCTTCGATGGTTTTCTCATTCAGCTTGCGGTAATCAATAACCAGTCTCCATTTTCTCTCATTCGATGCATCTAGTTTCTTGGGTACCACCCATATTGGAGATGACCAGGGTGAAATGGACTCTCTAATTATATTTTGTTCTAACATACTGTTTATTTGTTTTTTCACTTCATCATTGTGAATTGGTGGTAGTCTATATGATTTTGTGTATATTGGTTTTTCGTCTGTTGTTCTTATAACATGATTAATTTCTCCGGTGTAGCTTAATGGTATTTCTTTACAGTGAAATATGTCGCGAAATTCGTAACAGAGTTTTCTTATTGCATCGTATTCTTCCTGATTGGTATGATCTAACCTAAGATTTTTTAAATTTTGTTTTAGAATGTTATCATGATATGTGGGTGGCTGACATGGTTCTTCTTGATGGTTTATTTCGATATTTTCTTCTATTTCTAAGAGATTGAATGGTTCCTTAAATTTTATATCTAAATTGTGATTTGAGGTATTTAAAATTGTAGTAAAGCATTCATAATTCTTTGACGTTACAAGACAAGAAGGAATTTCGAGTCCATTTTTAAATTGCATATGGTTTATATATCCTTTGTCGGTATTTATATCGGTTGGTATTTTTATTAATTTTTCACATCTTGGTGGAATTCTGTACTGATATTCCATTTGTATACCAGGTGTCCCATCTTGCAAGCTTTTCAATGGTATTCTTGCATATGGCGTAATTAATTCATTTTTCGTAAGGTCGATGTTAGCTTGAAGTTTTTGTAGAAAATCAATTCCTATTAGTCCATCATATTTAGGGTTAAAATCGAATAAATGAAATTTTTGCTGTCCTTCAACATTAAAAAGATCCCAAACAGGTATAGTAATACTATGTTTATGTAGACTTTGTTGATGTGCTGTGTTTATTACAAAAGGTGTTTCCTCGATATAATTTTTGTAGTAATTTTGTGCGAGAATTGGTTTTATTAGTGTTTTAGTTGATCCGGTATCCACTAGAAACTTTGCTTCTAATTCGGGTATGAAAATAACTGGAAGGTTATTATTATTGTCGATGTTGTTTAGTTCTACGTTGGCATTTGTGAGGTTGTGGCTTCCCGAAAATTTTGATAATTTTCATTTCGATCCATCTGTACTTCTTGTACAGTCGTTTCTTGCGATTCTTTTTCAAAATTTTCATATGTATCTTCCTGGTATTCATTAGGGTTTTCATTTTCATAATAACACATATAATTTTCAGGTATATCGTTTTCATAATTTTCTTCTGGATAATTTTGGTTTTCTTGGTAATAAAGTTCTTCTGACGTAAAAGTAGGTCGTGGTTGAAATTGTCTTCGTAAATTCGAAGAAGGATTTATTTTTTTTGTATTACCTGAAGATGTGTCCATTGGTGTAGGTTTCGGAAATACTTTGTTGGGATTTGGCTTAAAAACATTAGTATTTCTTGCATTAAACTGTGATTGGAAATTTTGATTATTATGATTTATCGATTGATTGGGAAATCTGTAGTTCCAAGGCAACCTTTGTGATTGGTTTGATTGATAATAATTTGGAAAATAATTTTGTGGCTGATTTGATTGCATATAATTTGGAAAATAATTTGGTTGTCGCTGAAATGTATTAAAATTAGAATATGTTGGTGGTTGCGTTGTAGAATGATTTCTATTAACTTGAGGATGTCTTGCTATGGGTTTTTGATTATTTTTCTGTGCATTACTATTCATTGCTGTAAAGTGATTTCTTACATAAGAATAGTTTTCTTCCTCCATAGTCATTCGGAGTGCTTCTTCAAGGGTTGTTGGAGACTTGCACCTGAGTATTCGACTTAACTCGGGATGTATTCCTTTGAGAAATGTTTGTAATGCAATATCACTAAACATTGTGGTTTTATATATTAAAATGGCTGGTACTTCTGTGATTGCGATTTTTGAGATAATTAAATCTCTAAGATCTTTACATCTTTCCCCAAATTCTAGAGGTTTTTCATTGCGTTGTTGGGTCAAAGTTAAAAGTTCTGTTGTAAGAGTATTTTCTGTACGTTGGTCTCCAAATCTTCTTCTTATTTCTTCTTTAATTTGTTCCCATGTGATGATTGGATTTGTTGCTATTATTGCTTGAGCTGGGCCGACGAGTTTATTTTTAATTGCTTGAAATAAGGTGGCATTGAAAACTTCATCAGTTGGTTTTTTCAATCGGTCAATTGTTGCTTGAGCTGTCGTTACAAAAATGCCTACAGTTCGTTGATCACCATTAAAAGTTGGAACAGAGTCGATGTGATCTCTAAATGTTGCCATGATTCGTTTTTGTTGGATATTTTCGGTGTTTCCCGTCGATAATATAGTGCTGTTTAATATGTCCGTTATTTGATCAATGTCTGTCATAAGTTTAAATATTATTTATAATTATTATTCGGTGCAGTGGGAAATAACTTTATTTTAAAGCTATGCCACTGATTATAGAATATTTAAGGGCTTATGTAAGCGGAGAGGTTATTGAAAAAATAATTTTTTTAGGAAATAAATTTGAGCAATTTTACTCACCAAATTTTTATCATGTCCACTTCTTTTTCCTATGTAAATTTTCTTATAACTAAAGTAGAGGTGTAGCTGAAATCTTGAAATAATCCTTATGATTTTGTTGTGAAATGTTGTTTTTTCTTAATCTACGGTGAAGCTTCGGAGATTTTTATCCTAGTCTTCTTTTGAACCAGATGACGATTTAAGTCTTCTAGGCTCTGAGCGGTTTCTTGCAGCGAAAAGGTGTCTTCGGATGGTTAATCACTGAACTGAACGTGAAATCGATATGCACTCGATACACAAATCACAGTAATCACTGAACTGAATGTAAAATCGATGCACTCGATACACTCCACCCGTCCGACTCGAAAGACTGCGCCAGTTATAAAATAGATCTTTAAATTTAATTTTTTAAAAAGAAATATTTTATTTAACACGAGTTAAAGTAAAATGCAAGTGTACGATACAATGCTGTTTTAATAACTAACTTACAATCGTAATAAAGTTCTACAGTTGAAAATAATGCAAATAGATAAAGAGGTATCAAATTCCATACGTAAGCATAAATGTGTAATTATACAACGTGTAACTCGCGCGACATTAGAGGCAGTAATGTTGTCCACTACGCTCACATTAGTAGGTGATACGCATGTAAATGATTACTATTCATAACCAAGATCGATTTTTAATTTAGAAACTGCACTCTTATAAGCTTGACAGTTTTCATAATCCCAAGCTGCGTGTTCAGTATTAATACTTGAGTCGCTAGATTTTTCTTTTAAAGCCAGACATATATTACATTTTAATTAAACTGCTTGACACGTGTCAACAGTGTGTTTTTGACTACATTTGGAATAAGACAGATTATTTTTACAATTAGTTTTCGAATGATTGAACCCATTACAATTATTAAAACAACGTAATATCTCGATTGCGCCATAAACCTTGGATATATCTAAGCCTGTAAGTATATAGCCATTATCAATTACCTTATTCAACTGCAATGTAGCTTGATACACATTTTGATTTTTTTTCATTGGCCATAATTTAATTATTTTACAGTCAGCCTCCTCACTGAATAACTCATCGTTTTGTTTAACTACAAGATTGTAAATTGTATCGGCACCAAGTTTATCAGACAGTCCAATAATTCTTATCCTGAGGGGTAGTCCTTTCAGTTCACGAAAGTCATAACGATTTGAGGGTTTTACTTGGGCTAGCTATTTAAATTTGGAAGTTTTCTCAGATGTTTGACAGCTTACTACTAGTCCGCCATCTCTTATGTGCTTGATATTATTGAGTGGAATGAAAAATAATATTTACTGAACATTTTTTGCTAATTATTATTTACTAACTTTTACAAATCTTATCACAGATAAGTATAACATATATCTTTTTAAACAATTATTTTCCCGGTTATTTGCCAAAACGCTGAAACTTGGATTACAAAAAAGATAATATGCACATTATGTTCAGTACAACTGACTCAATAATGTTATTTTTAATTTCAACTATTCTGTCTAGTAAAACCAAAAATAAATAAAACACAAGGTACTCACCAGTTGTCACACTTTAAAAAACTTTAAAATATCTACCGACACGTGTTTCTGCTTGCATTGCTTCATCAGGGTAGCCAGCACATTTAAAGAATCCAAGTTTCAGCGTTTTGGCAAATATCCGGGAAAATAATTGTTTAAAAAGATTTATGTTATACTTATCTGTGATAAGATTTGTAAAAGTTAGTAAATAATAATTAGCGAAAAATTTTCAGTTAATATTATTTTTCATTCCACTCTATATTTAAACTTTTACCAAGAAGAGGAACTTAATTTGTTTTTAAATTATTTTATTCGACCCTAAGGGGTATTTCCACTATATAATTTCAATTATTCTGTTCTCTAAAGCCATTAATGTTTATTACATTAGGGTTTACAAGTTTTCTTACTTTGGATTTCACGCAAACACATATGTTCCATGGTCCATGAGGCCATTGTCTTTGTTTTTATTTCACGCAAACACATATGAGGACAATATCAAGGTTCGATGCAGAAGAATACATCTTTCATGTTAAAGTAATAATGTTTCCACCTTGTAAATTAATTAATAGAATTTAAAATCTGTCTAAAATCTTGCACTATACTCTCTTGCTATTATTTTTAAAGGAAACAAATACAACCCCACGTTTTTATTCGCATCGAATATTTTTCATTATTCATTTCATTACTTCATAGGGATTAAGTTTACTTTTAAAAGTCGTTAACATTTTCAGATCCATTCGGACCCTTTGTTGTGAAATCGAAATTAAAATATATGGAAATCACGAACCCGGGTGTAAAAAAGTTCCTCCAATGCAATTCTTCTTCCTGTCGCACTCCAGCTAATGTTTCATGTTTACTTTTCCGTCGAAATTAAATTCATCAGTCAGTTCACGTCAAATCAGTGTCGACGATAGTTATATTTGTATAGGAGGATATTTTTTTACAGAAGGACGAAATAGTAGCAGTAGTAGATCTGATATGCACATGAAAATATTCAGGATCGGTTTTTCAATCGATAGTTAACTACTTGTTAACCAACCAGTAATCAATTTTCATATACAGAACAACTAAAAATTAACGCACTAAATATTTGTGTTCTTTGCGAAATACTAATTTTAAAAATGTTAGTTTAGCTAATCCATGAATGAAATACTTGAGTCTATACAGGGTGATTCACGAGTAATGTGCTATAACCAAATGGCAGATAGAGCACTTTAAGACAAGTCATTTTTTGACCACTGGTTAAGAAGATATAGGGTATCTTATGCATTTGGTCTGACCATTTAAATAGCTATTCTCTGCAACAGATTAGATGTAATCGAATGAAATTTACCAGTAACATTCCTCACCTGGGACTTGTCAGAATGGCCTACTTGGTATTGAAAAATCCAGGGCCGGACTCGGTAATAATCTACCTTCCTTGTTTTTGACAAAAAAGTACATTTTCTTATCGCGTTTCTGGAAAATTATTAGCGGATTCGGAAAGTTTAGACAAAATACTATCAGAATTGCGAATCAATTTTGACGGCACATCTAAATCGTTTCTGCAAAAAAATCACAAAACAATTTAGCGCATCATAACTAACACTTTGACCGGGCATTAATTATGGAACAGTTTGATAGAGTCTATTCAAATGCTTCAGATCCATATCTTTTCTGAGACATAGCAAAAAACATAGTAAAAGGCATACCTAGCAACAAAAAGACAGGGTCGTACTTGTGAAATTTTAAAGGTATACAAAACGATAAAATCTGAATGGTCTATGGGTATAATCTACATAGAAAAAGCATGCACATATAAACGTGATAACCCTCTTAATAAACAATAGCTAATTCTTCACAAACTTAACATCATAATAAGAGTAACATCATAACATCGTATCTTAACATCATAATATTAGATAAGGAATGGTTCAATTCAAACTAGATCAGGTTCTCAAAATCTCCTCCCCCAACTTTGATGCATTTCCTGCACCGCACCAATAAACGTCGTGCGGCCATTCCAATGGTTTGTCTGTGGTTCTTTATATCATCAGAAACTCGCTGCCGTAGTTACACTCTAGTGTTGACGGAAGTCACCGATTGTTTCATGTGTCCCCAAACATGGTAATCGAAAACAGTTGGGTCAGGAGACCTAGCTGGCCTAGCTTGGGGACCTCCGCGACTGATCCAGTGGTTAGGAAACTCATTGTTGAGATGCTCCCGGACATGGAGTGAGAAATTCCCCATCATGCTGGAAATGAAGACCTCCCCTGTCGACATTTTGCGCCAAGAATAAATTGGGCAAATGGTCTGGGGGAAATCCAAGTAGATTTCTCCAGTCAATCGGCCTTCAAAAAAATAAGGTCCTATCAATGTATCGTTCACCTCTTCACACCATACATTAAGGGCGGGAGGATTGTTGTGACCCGAAAGGTGTGAATTCCTAGAATTCCATACTACGCCGCGAGAGAATTGGGCCTCGTCCGTGAAAATAAATCTTTGCAAAGTTCTTGGATGATGCATTATCCAACGGCAGAATGTAAGACGTGCAACTTCATTACCTGGTTCGTAACGCTGGACCTTTTAGATGTGGTAGGGATGCAACCGTTCCGCTTTTGATGCCCTCCATACACTGTTTTTTGCGGAACACCAAGCGCGTTTGCTATTCTTCTAGTGCTTTTCGAAGGATTTTGCTCTACAATCTACACAGTGTTTTCTTCGGCCGGTCTAACTGCTCGTTCTATATTTTCAAAGGCACAGTATAACAGTCAGAGAAAAATTTACAGCTATTAGTATCGTCCGAAAACCAAGTTTCAACTAGACCAATGAAAACAAATTCCGTTGCACTAACTGATGAGTAAAATTCATCTGCTTTCGTACGTAGACCTCGAACATTTTGAAAGTAGCATGTATAATAACTAGAAAAAGAATCTCTATTGGGCATATCTAGTTTAATGAAATTATTTTTAGCATACCGTGGATATATTTAATTCTGAAATTTTGCTCACCATTCTTCTGACGATCTTCAAATTCAGATTTGATACTGCGATAGTATGAAATTTGTTTTGGAGTTCGATCCAAAGATATGTTAATATGTTTATACTGATTACTGTTTTTTAGATTTTTAGTTTTCTGAATTATATTATGGACAGTGGATTCGATCCAAAGATATGTTAATATTGTTACGTGTTTGCTATCCACACAAACACCTATAATCGTACATTCGTTGATTGAAAGTCCAGGTAACACTTACTCACTACTTTATTTACTAATTAACAATTAACAATAGATTAATTACTCGCTTAACTATAATCACACTTGAACACTTATAAGTCTCTTTCTTATTTCTTCTTTACTCGTTCACGTTCAACTTAAGACTGATTCTCAGCCCACTGTGTGTCTTATTTATACATCCAATCACATGGTCTAGGGCATTCCAGAATATTCCCGTCCGTTCGCAATCAATTCCAGTCTCATCTAACCAGTCTACACAGTCTAGTGGCGTAACACTGCCCCCTCCTTAAGCCTGAACGTCCCGATCAAGCAATTTATTATTCCCTGCACACTTGGCTAGTCTCTCTATATGCACCACCTTCATCTTAGATTTTGGATTTTGCTGAATTGTATATACAACGTCGTTTAATCTGGTGACGACAATGTAAGGTCCTTCCCAAGGGTGGTGAAGTTCCGGAGACCTGTCTTTATTTCGTTGTGGGTTATATAGCCAAACCAACTCTCCCACCTAGTACCATCCTGAATTAGCCTTAAGATCATAACGAGTCTTGCTATGGCAATTCGCTCAAAAGAAGCCCTGGCGTTATATTGCTTATTTCTTATTTGTGGCCCCATTCTTGCCGCGCAAACTTCACGTTGGCGGCACCAAGCCTCCACATATTGACGACTATTTACCCAGTAGAAACGTTCTCTTACTTTAGTCAAGGATTTGTTGATGCTAAAATGTCCGCCAGACGTTCCATTATGCACTTGCTGAAGTACATTTGCTACATGACACCTCCGGATTAACAATTTCAAAGTAACTTTCCTCCCATCTGGATTTTCTCACGCTCTCTTTAGCAGTCCATCCTCTACTATAAGGGGGGTCCCATTGTGCCCATAGAGCTTTCAGCCCCATTGATTTATTTGAAATGTCCTTCCAATCAGGCCGGGTTCCTCTTTCTTTCCATTTCAGAACAGAACCAGTTTCCTTATCGTTTAACTGCGCTTCCCTTAACGACTCTTTTGTCCAATAATCCGGAACATCAATCTTAACGGTCTTCATTATTTGTACCTTGCGCTGTTTTTCCTCACGGTGGCAAGGCTTGCAGTTTTTCTGACACGGTCTTTTGGAAAGGCCATGTGCCACATTCTGCGAAGTACCAGCTCGCCAGTTTTCCTTCGGCTTCTCCATTACTGCGACCCCCTCAGGGCTGCGCTGACGACAGTTACTCTGAATATGGCCCACTCTGCCACATTTATAACAGCGCATACCTCCTCTACTCTGTCTCCCACTATTTTGCTGTTGGTTTTGTCTCGGACTTTGACTGTTGAGCTCATGACAGTTCATCTTAATATGGCCCAATTTGCTACACTTATAACAACGGATGCCTCCATTCGGCCTCCCACTACTTTGTTGTTGGTCTTGTCTCTGCTGGGAGTTCGATTTTGCCAGTAGTTGGGTCATCATCTTGTGTAGATTAGTTATCAGGTTTTGTGTTGTGTTGTCTGGCTTGTCTTCCTCCACACTCACAGCTAGTACTCTCTGATTTGATTATGTGGTATCCTTATAGGCAGCCTCAATCTCCAGTGCATGTACTAAAGCCTCACTACTAAGCTTATGCCTGGCGAACTTAAGAATTCGCCTAACTTCCTGGTCCCTTACTCCATCAATAAATGTACCAACTGCTAACTGCTGTTATAATTCCATTGGTGCATCAGGATAAGCTAGATGGGCTAATCTTTCTACCGCAGCCTCGAACTCCTGGAGGCTTTCTCCACCTCGTTGTCTGCGTGATTTGAGCTGAGCCTGATATACTTGAGCGAGATGTTGGTCGCCATATCTTAGTTCTAACCTCCAAAATGCTAAACTTTTGTTGCTGTACAGCAGGAATTGTTTGGAGCAGGTCTAATGCTTGGCCCCTTAGTGCTAATACCAATACTGTTGTTTTTCCTCATCGTTCCAGTTATTTGAACGTACAGCTGCCTCAAATTGTCTCTTATAAATTGACCATGAACTTTGGCCGTCGAAGGAAGGTGGTTGTAACCTAGCACCAGACGACAGTACTAACTGGCCACCCTTCTCTCTTAATTGTTGTTTGAGTCGGGCTACTTCTTCTTTAACGTCAGTTATTTCTCCTTCAAACTTTCCTCTAAATTCACTAACTTCTTCTTTAACTTCATTAACTTGTCCTTCGACTTCACAGACTTTCCCTGCTACTTCAGTGACTTTTTTGATAACATCTCCTTTAAATACTTTAAATACTTTAAATACTAAATTCTGAGATTTTGCTCACCATTCTTCTGACGATCTTCCAATTCAGATTTGAGACTGCGATAGTATGAAATTTGTTTTGGAGTTCGATCCAAAGATATATTAATATATTTATACTGATTACTTTTTTTAGATTTTTAGTTTTCTGAATTATATTATGGACAGTAGATTCGATCCAGAGATATGTTAATATTGTTACGTGTTTGCCATCCACACAAACACCTATACTCGTACATTCGTTGATTGAAAGTCCAGGTAACACTTACTCACTACTTTATTTACTAATTAACAATTAACAATAGATTAATTACTCAACTATAATCACACTTGAACACTTATTAGTCTCTTTCTTATTTCTTCTTTACTCGTTCACGTTCAACTTAAGACTGATCTCAGCCCACTATGTGTCTTATTTATACCATTCACACGGTCTAGGACATTCCAGAATATTCCCGTCCGTTCGCAATCAATTCCAGTCTCATCTAACCAGTCTACACAGTCCAGTGGCGTAACAATATGTTTATACTGATTACTGTTTTTTAGATTTTTAGTTTTCTGAATTATATTATGGACAGTAGATATAAAACAAAGGCAACTGCCATAAAAAGAACTGAGAGATTTACCAAACTGAGAGCTAAATTTGTTTTCTATCATGATATAATTAAAATAGACTACATTGCATTATTTAAATACAAGTAGCCCAAAACGATAGCACCTATCGACATTTAGTAATAAAACCTTTTGTGCGAAGTTTTTAATACTTTATATAAATGTATAAAAATGTAAGACAAAAAAGTTATGGCGAAAATTCACCCCCATCTTCTCTGTAGCTACTCCAACAAATCATGATATTTAAATAAAAATTTGACAAAATATGTAACATTGTGAATTTAATAAATGATCCAAATTTAATTTTTACAATTTGAGACGTTTCAAATTTATTAGCATATAACTATGTTGTACTTATCCCTTTTAAAGGGTTGTAGCTCCTTATTAACTGATTTCAGGCAAATATTTATATCCAAAGCTCGACTTTCTTTTTATATTTCTATCACCTTGAAGGAAGGTATTTAATTATGAGACACCCAGTATATTAATTAGATTCTTTTGATGTTTGTGTTTTAACACTAAGTGGTTTATATAAGCAAAAGGCGGATAAGTAATGAAACAAAAATTTCATCAGTCTGAATAAAGCATTCAGAGGATAAGAGAAATATTTAATTATTTAATTAAAATTATTCAAACGGATGAATTCGACCCCAAACTTCTCCTGTTTCCACTCTTGAAACGATCGTTTAATCGTGAGGGATGTTAGCTTTAATCTTTCATAACAGGATTTTTCAAATCGGATTAAATTGTTAACTTGTGGAAAATCTGGTAAGCCGAAAAATGTTGTTTTCTGTTCGTTTGTAATGTTTTGTCAAATTTTATTTCTAAAATTTAATAATTCAATTAAGTTGTATTCTACTTATTTATTTATACACCATCTAACAATACAGAGACTATTTAAAAGATAGAAAAAACACATACAAAATAATACAAAAAGTAAAGTTGAAAATAAGAAATTACATACATAATATATACATACACATACTTTATACATACATACACAAATACATACAGTGTGGATATTAAGTAACGCATAAATTCAGTAATTCCGTTGATATTAATTTTTTGGAAAATATCTCGAAGGGTATAGCGATTTTAACTTCAGCAAATATTTTCAGTCTACTTTCAGTTTCTTATGTCATTTATTTTTAAATTATGACGTCATCGACTTTTTTTTAAATGACAACCTATATTTTTTATTATTGATTTTGGTAGTAATTTTTATTCCGGTTCTGACCGTATAAAATTTTCAGTATGTTATATTTGAAAAAAATCGAGAAAGACAGTCTTAAAGTTCAAATAACAAAAATTCATTAAATTGAGAAAATTTATCTAGTTGCCTAAGTTTGACGGAAAGTTATCGACGGCACATTAGTTTTTATTTTAAAATTATACAAATAGTTGAAAAATCGAACCAATGTGATACACCGGCAACTAGATAAATTTTCCCAATTTAATGAATTTTTGTTATTTGAACTTTAAAACTGTTTTTCTCGATTTTTTTCAAATAATAACATATTGAAGATTTTATACGGTCGGAACCGGAATTAAAACTACTACCAAAATCAATAATAAAAAATATAGGTTATCATTTAAAAAAAGTCGATGACGTCATAATTTAAAAAAATAAATGATATAAGAAACTGAAAATAGACTGAAAATATTTGCTGAAGCTAAAATCGCTATACCCTTCGAGATTTTTTCTAAAAAATTAATATCAACGGAATTACTGAATCTATGCGTTACAAAGTTCAAATAACAAAAATTCATTAAATTGGGAAAATTTATCTAGTTGCCGGTGTATCACATTGGTTCGATTATTCAACTATTTGTATAATTTCAAAATAAAAACGAATGTGCCGTCGATAACTTTCCGTCAAACTTAGGCAACTAGATAAATTTTCTCAATTTAATGAATTTTTGTTATTTGAACTTTAAGACTGTTTTTCTCGATTTTTTTTTCAAATATAATATATTGAAAATTTTATACAGTCAGAACCGGAATAAAAACTACTACCAAAATCAATAATAAAAAATATAGGTTGTCATTTAAAAAAAAGTCGATGGCGTCATAAGACATAAGAAACTGAAAATAGACTGAAAATATTTGCTGAAGTTAAAATCGCTATACCCCTTCGAGATTTTTTTCCAAAAAAAAAAAAATATCAACGGAATTACTGAATCTATGCGTTACAAAGTTCAAATAACAAAAATTCATTAAATTGGGAAAATTTATCTAATTGCCGGTGTATCCCATTGGTTCGATTTTTCAACTATTTGTATAATTTCAAAATAAAAACGTATGTGCCGTCGATAACTTTCCGTCAAACTTAGGCAACTAGATAAATTTTCTCAATTTAATGAATTTTTGTTATTTGAACTTTAAGACTGTTTTTCTCGATTTTTTTCAAATATAATATATTGAAAATTTAATACAGTCAGAACCGGAATAAAAACTACTACCAAAATCAATAATAAAAAATATAGGTTGTCATTTAAAAAAAAGTCGATGGCGTCATAAGACATAAGAAACTGAAAATAGACTGAAAATATTTGCTGAAGTTAAAATCGCTATACCCCTTCGAGATTTTTTCCAAAAAATTAATATCAACGGAATTACTGAATCTATGCGTTACAAGGTTCAAATAACAAAAATTCATTAAATTGGGAAAATTTATCTAGTTGCCGGTGTATCACATTGGTTCGATTTTTCAACTATTTGTATAATTTCAAAATAAAAACGAATGTGCCGTCGATAACTTTCCGTCAAACTTAGGCAACTAAATAGATAAATTTTCTCAATTTAATGAATTTTTGTTATTTGAACTTTAAGACTGTTTTTCTCGATTTTTTTCAAATATAACATATTGAAAATTTTATACGGTCAGAACCGGAATAAAAACTACTACCAAAATCAATAATGAAAAAATATAGGTTGTCATTTAAGAAAAAGTCGATGACGTCATAACTTAAAAAATAAATGACATAAGAAACTGAAAATAGACTTAAAATATTTGCTGAAGTTAAAATCGCTATACCCCTTCGATATTTTTTCCAAAAAAATTAATATCAACGGAATTACTGAATTTATGCGTTACTTAATTTCCACACTGTATAAAAGGATAATAACTGTTTTAAACAGTCTCCTATTTTCTAAAAATACCAATAGCATTTTCACAGTTATTTTAACTAAAGCATATTACAGGATATTAGTCCTAGCTAGAGTTACCAACAGTACTTTTTAAAGAGTCCATGTACTCTTTTGGAGCTACAAATATTAAGTACTCTTACTTTTCTGTTTTAAGCACAAATGCACTCGTTTTCCATTAACAACAACAAATTCGAGTCAACATAAAATAAACTTACTCAAAAAATTCTCCTTGCGAAAGGAAGGATTCTGCGATATCTGACGTGAGATAATTATTGAGTTACTTCATAAGAAGTTTATCTAAACAGATGCTTATAATTTTCTGTATTATTTTTATCTACTTTACAGTTCACATTTAATAGTTCACAGATGAGATGTAAATATGTATATACGTAATGTAAATTCTAATGTTTGTGTAGAATTTTCTACATTTAGTAACTGTACTTAATTATCACGATCTTACAGGGTATGTATAAGATTATGGCATTCGAGCATTTATATAAATGGTCAATTCTTATTTCGTTATTTAAATGCTTGATACAGACACAGAGTACACAGAGTAGAGAGAAGAGTAGCATTGAATAGCACGTCCCATCGCAAAAGCAAATTTTCCGATGAGTTGGAAATAAGATACATCTTATGTTGAAAAAAAATCAGAATAGAATAGAGCATGAAGCTCTGTGAATTTTGTAACATATTTTTGTTCTCTTCGGCTCATTGATTTTTCCCTTTCAGACGGTGGAATTTTTAATATGAGTTTACTTACAACTAGCATACGTATTTTGCAGTATTTTGTTACAATATAAAAAAAGTATTTGTGTCATAATATACAGTATGTCCGCGGATGGGGTTTACAAGAGGTGAAATTGCTAATATCTTTAACTCTTCGAGAAAAGTTGTTCTACAGAGAGTAAATTGTAAATTGACCTTATCTTTAATTTTAGAACAAAATGTTAAATTAAAAAGTTGTTCCAAATTTTAGATTTAGCCAAAATCCAAAATATTGACTGAATATTATTGTTTTTGTAAATTTTACGAATTACAACGTATGTGTTTGAAACGTATGATCCTATAAGGTACCATTTCATTGTTAGGTGCTCCATACATTCAGAATTGTTTATCTGATACTTATTCGTCTAGTTCGAATGCAATTATGATCTAAATACTAACTAACTAACGGTATATCACTCCTAACAATTAATTCTCTTATTTCATAAACATTCTAATATTCAATTGAAATTTTGACTAGCTATAAAATTTAAACAACTTTTGTTCCAAAATTAAAAATAAGGCTAATTTACTCTTAAGCGAATATCAAGTTTTTATAATTTTTTAGGACCCTATATAAAAACATAGTTTCTCAACGTTAATCGTATTTTTTAGGAAAGCAACAACTTTAATGAAGAGTAACTTTTTTCTCAAAAAGTTGAATTTTTACAATTTCCCCTCTTGTAAACCCCAACCGCGGACATACCGTATATATGGTTTTTGAATTGTACTCCATTCTGTGCGACCTAAGTTGCTAACCGTAGTCCGAGCTGTAAGTAGATAAAAAGTTTGGTTATGTTGTAAATTTACTCTTGGAACATGGACATTTTTGATTGAATTGATTGATATTATCACGTGTTTGCTATCCACACAAACAGCTATAATCGTAGATTCGTTTATTGAAAGTCCAGATAACACTTACTCACTACATTAATGACTAATTAATAATTAACAACAATAGATTAATGACTGTCTTAGCTATAATCATAATTAAACACTTATAAGTCTTTATCTCATTCCTTCCTTACTCGTTCACTTTCAACTTAAGACTGACTGTCGGCCTACCGTGCGCCTTATTTATACATCAATTCATGCGGTCTAGAATATTCCAGAACATTTCCTACCCTTCTCATACAATTCTAATCCCATCTTTCCAGTCTACACAGTCTGTTGGCGTAACACTGGAGCGTATGACCGTACTAATGTTATTGACTAAATTTATTAAGAATATAATATTTTTTTGGATTGTGGGCATCATGAAGTGCCTAAAAAAGTTTTTCTGACACTTGACATTCAGGACAAAATGTATCTGCCGCTTTAATAAGTAGGTATGTAAAAAATATTAAGTACATTGACTGAAATCATTAACGCTGAAATTTGTTATATTGATAGTTCATAGTGTAAACTTTAATAAAAACGTAATCTGCTAGTCTGTAATGATTACAGTCAATGACACTATTCTCTTCTACATAGTTGATACGCTCCTGTCTCGCGTCCTGTCTCGCGTGTACCTTGGCAGACTGCCATTTCTAAAATTTATGGCACACAAATAGCTGATTATGTTGAAAAAAAAGGTTAATGAAATCGGCCTGAAATTTCTATCGCTAGCTCCCGGACTATAAAGTGTCTGATTTTATTTCTTTAATGTTGCTTTTAAATCTACTAATGATTAAATTAATCTTAATTTACAAACCAATTATATTCCGCATTTTCAAATAATTAATGCTCTGTTATAAGTTATAACATATGGTATATAATACATAAATCCAAGGACTTATTCTTCCCAGTTTCAAAGAAAATTGAGAATGAGAAATAATGTTAGAATGTGACTGGAGTGTGTGGCGACTATGCCTTACTTTACTAAATTAAGAAAATAACTAAATGTGTTATGTCCATAATCTGTTATTTGCGATTACACTAATCAGCTGATTACTGGCAAAACATCTTTCGCATGCCTTTGTTTATTTCGGTATACATCTCTGTCACTTTAAACTGACAAGTTTTGATCTATTATATCTGTATTATTATAACTATCCTAAGAGAATAAGAAAACATTACTGAAATTATTAGCAATAGTCATATAATATAATTTGCTGTTTGTGCTAATGATTTTAGTTATTATTTTTGAACAAATACTAATATAAGATCAGTATGCTGAAATTATGGTCAGACTACCTTGGTATTTTTTTATATCAAAAATATGTAAGTTTAATTGATAAAATATTGGGGAAACGAAAATTTAAGGAGTCGTTTCGAAATTCCTTGAACTTTCAAAATGAAAGAGAAAATCCGGAATTTGTATCGATTCCATTCGATCCTCGATTGGTATTGGTAAGATTTATAAACATGTAGGTATGAGAGTTTAGGTATAAACAGGGTAGATTGATGAAAGCAGAATGTTACTGTGGTGCAATAATTTTTTTTGTAGTATATTTTTCACAATTTTGAGACAATACAATGATAAAAATTACTTATACCTTTAATTTATGACTTCGTGGTTGAGCAGGAAGGACACTTGCTTCTTAAGCTGGAGTCACGGGTTCGATCCCCAGTCGACGAGCTGCTAAAGCAGAAATTATCATATATTAAGTGTATGTATATCCATTGTCTCTAAACATGTAGTCTTCTCCCAGACATGGTGGCTTTAAGAATACGGGGGGTTGTATTACCTATGGTGCTTAATTTAATTTAATAATTAGATGTTGAAAATGAGAACCACCAACCTCCAAGAAATTGTCAAACGATTTTCAAATTTATTTCGTACATGTTGAGGAATTTTAGGTGATAATTTTTGACACTCACGGATTATACACTCCTGCAGATCTGCCAAGATCCTAGGTGGACTTACATAAATTGCTGATTTTAAATTCACCCAGAGGAAAAAATCTAATGGATTTAAGCCGGAAGAGCGCTGGCCATTTAGTCCTAACCATCAATTGAAACAACTTTCGTTTAAAAACTGTCTAACCGGAATTGCATAATGTAGGTATCGTCCAGTTGAAATAAGATATCTCGAAATTCCTCAAGAATATTTTTTAGAAATTCTGTTATTACTGGTTTTAGTATGTCTGGTAGGATACTAAATCTTTCTCCATTTAGATTTTCTCTGTAAAATAGTGGCCTAACAATTAATTGTATTTTGAAATTTGCAAGTCCATTCATTCAATTTTTGGAGGTGTTGGGTGTGTTCCTTCTGGAAAAGACGTAGAATGACGTCACTCTGGTATCTGCAGTTATATCTGTTTACTAAACCAATTAAATAAAATGTGTATTTGTTATTGAAATAAAGATTTCTGTTATTTAATAATCATTTAAATTATAGTTTCACAGAATTCAACTATTCAAAATCATCTTCATTCAGCTGTTAATGACTCTGAATCTTATAATAGTGAAATTTATTTAATTTTAAAATTGTGTGATTTACCAACTCTAGAAATCTTTTGAACATGATCATTATCCACACGTTTGTTTGTTTTAAACCCATCTTTCATTCCAGAAATTTAATTACTAAATTTCTTACATAAACGTTGGAAGCATATTTATACAGTAGTGTTTCTCATTAAACAAATCGGCAGTTTGTTCACAGTTTTCATTCGCAGTTCCATTAAAAACTATCTCTTCTAGTTTTACTTTAATGATTTTTTAATATTATAAAGTAATTTTCAAAAAATACGCTTTTAAATGATACCATTATTTTTAATTTTGGGTAATGCAGACAGAAAAAGTTTAAGAGCAAATTGCAATTTTATGTTGTGGATAGCTGGTGAAAACGCAGTGCTAGTGTGCATATTTTCCTTAAAGTTTAACTCTCATTTATTAATTACTGTGCCAAATAGCTACTAATTTCATTTAAAAAGAAATATAATTTATACTTAGCTTTAATAAGTATGTATTTATTATATTTTATGGTTAAATATCTAATTTAGATTATATTTTCTAAATTCATAAAATAAGTGGTTCCGCCCGGGATCGAACCGGGGACCTTCTGCGTGTAAAGCAGACGTGATAACCGCTACACTACGGAACCAGTCGGTAAAAAATACATAGTGAAAAAAAATTACATGAGATATATAGAACAATAACATTAATATGCTTATAATGCACATAATTGTAAATGATTTAAATATATTTACATAAATAAAAGTATGCCATATTCCTCAAGGATTATTTTTTTTGTCTGCTCAGTTTTAATAATTAGTGAAGTTTATTTTAATCACCAGAGGTAACTATTATGAACTTCTGCATTAGTGTTAATTAAAATTATTATTGAAGAAAAGTATAGAAAAAAATGTTTAGTAATAACATAATGTAACAAAATGTAAACACGAGTAGACAAATTTCAAAATGAATGTAAGAAAAATTTAATGTATATTGTAATAGTTATTATATGCTATATTGGTTATTTATGAGGAGCTGCAAATATTTTATATACAGGGCGTGACAAGAAGCGTGTCAGATTTAAATGCAGATTCTAGGCAGCAGATAATGGGGATAACCCAATTTACCTCTATTAAAAAAATTGTCAACAAAGAGGTCAGAGTCGAAAATAAGAAATACAAGTTTACCTGCTGTATATCTTAAGACTTCATGGATATACTTAAATTTAGAATTTAGTACAAGATAATGGTAATAATAGGTCAATAATCAATATTTTAACAAATTCAAATTTAAATTGAAAACAAGTTTATTTTAATTAAAAACAGAACATATTGCCCTCGCCGGACACCTGGTCCGTTGTCGATCTAACATCCCCGCATATAGTGGCGACAGCGCAATTATTATGTCTGGCAGAGCGGGGCCAGTTCGGGCTTAGAACTAAAAACATTAAAACAATACAACACCTAAAAAATAAAAACATTTAAAATCATATAATAAATCGTATAATAACAATAGAAATCAACGACACATGCAAAAGCAAGCGCCGCTGATGTAAAACTTTATAATAATAATATAAAGAATGTTTAGTGCCATATCCCCAAAAAAACAACTATGCAGCTACGAACACGTGTTTCGGAGTTATTGTCCCTCATCAGCGTAGCGTAGATAAAGAATTGGATCTAGGATGGGATAGATCAGGAACAAGAACTAAAACAAAGCTGGAAAGTATAGTACACAGTATTTAATTAGTGCCTTCATGTTCCCATGTGCCCAATTTGGGGCCTCGATGATCACAGTCGACATACAGAGCTCTATGTGTACTGCCCGTTTCCACCTGGCAAATACAAATAAAATAATACAGATTTATTGGGATCAAAATAAAATAAAGAATGTTTAGTGCCATATCCCCAAAAAAAACAACTATGCAGCTACGGACAGCTACGGACTTCATAAGGTTTACACGAAGACACATAAGAGTTAATTTGTAATCGAGTACGACCTAGTGAATGCCCCGATCCCTAATGTTTGGAGAGGAACTTTACCAGGTTAACGCGAAGAAACTCGAAAAATAATTTATGAGTTTGCATTTCAATCCGAGTTAGTAAAAGTATACCAAACATGCTAAATAGATAGATGCCTCTCGGGAATACTCAGCTATTATTCTTTAATCGTTATATATGGTAAAGGTCCCGATTCCTAGTGTTCGGAGAGGGTCTTCACCAGGAAAACGTAAAGGCACACGTGAGTTCACAGCAACTAGTGTTTGAGTGAGATCTGACGGATGTCCCGGGTTTGAGTTAACGTGCGATCCAATTGGTCCTAAGAAAGGACAAAGGAGGTAAATCTAACGATATAGCACGTCCGCGACTAGTATATATCATCAACCACCTGTCCCTAGGTTGACATCCCACCATAGTGTCACGCTAGTAAACCGTAACCACTTATACCTGGACATTGCTGCACCGACCGCTTGCCATAATACCGTTAGTTGCTTGAAGTAGATAACAGTAGTAATAGATACCGTAACTTAGCTTGTTTTGATTCACCGCTTATTTGCTTGTGTACCTGCTTGTAGTAAACTTTTAACATTCCCTGCTCAGAGTAACACCATAAAGTAGTTTCAGTAACTTAACTATGCTTGATATACCTGATCACCGCTATCCATAACCTCTTGCTTGGTTTCTTTGGTTACTTGTCTGTATCATAGATTACTATTTTACTATTTACGTTATACAAATATACATATTTCTTTTGTTGTATATTTTATTTATTTCATTTTTTATTATTCTACTGTGAAACCAGTCCAGAATAAAATAGAGTAAGTAAAGTTAATATTCTGATTTTTATTTTAATGCAAAGGTACAAGTAATAAATCTGGTTGTACACCGAAACACAATTTCGGCAGGTAAAAGTGAAGTTGTCCATTTCTATGAAACTGACAACCATACAGACCGATCTCTGAACATTCCGTTTCTTCACTGAGTTACCATAGCTTCTATCATACCGCTGATAGAATAAAGTGATGTTCCTACACTTTAAAACAGGAACTGGCGCTCGAGACCGTACCGAAATAAAAAGTTTAAAGTACCACTGTGGTACTGAAGGGTGCCAAAGTGACAACACGTTACAACACAACAACAAAAATAAGCAATTTTGTTGAGTAGGTGAAGTATACGTCACAAAGAACCCAGATTTATATTAAGATCAGAAAACTCCGCTTCTAAGCCTGCAAAAGTTCCACTGTATGACATTTAGTATTAAATTCAGAGTCATTATACAAAATTATTTGAAATTTTTATTTCAAATGGTCCGCATTGGTTCCTGATAACTAAAAAGTGGTGAGGGTTCTGTCTTATACGTATGTCTGCTTGTTTATTTATTTGAACTGTGACATATTATAGGCGTCTTCAATTTATATCAAATCATTTACGATGGTACAAAACCTACATTTAATTTAGTGCTTTCTTATTCAGTTTTAGGTAGTTCATATGGGTTTAATTAAGGAACATTGTACCTATACGGTAAACAATATTCGAAAGACCGAGATTAAATAGAAACTTGGAGAAAGAAAATTACACTCACCACTTTCTGCAACTATGTGTTCCTAGGCTAGGCTTTTGTTCATACAGATGCTGTTTCCATATACATAATACACAATAACATTGTGTAAATACAGCGAGAGAATTTTATTATAATTTTAATTAATACAATAACATATATACGAGATGTGCACCCGCGGGTTAATCAAATTTAAGTCCTTGTTCCTTTTTTCGCGCATGCGTGGTAATAATTCTCCCTCTAAGTCCTTCGTTAGAAAACTAGGTGGATGAGTTTAAAGTTAATTTTAAAGAGCTAAGATGGGAACCTGAATTAAATTTTTATTACTAATATTAATATTAAATTTATATTATATAAAAAAATAATAATCACAAAACTAAACAAACATTTATTATAGACTTTTTTCAGTATTAAGTACTTATCTTTTACGTTTAAAACATGACAATACAGCTTATTTTTGTAATATTATGGTACCCACATTTAAAATATAGTTTTTCTAAAACTGTCACTAAAAATAACATTTTTTTCATTAATGTGAACTAAAAATTAACTTTTATAATGTTACGTGTCAAAAACACTTTTAACACTAGTATTAATAAAAATAAAATGCTATATACTATATAGTAATATACATTCTTCTCCAGATAATAGAAAGCTGTATTCATAAAATTAGTAAGAATATATTATTTAGAAACATTAATACATATTTAATCGAACAGTTATAAATTATTTATTTAGAAACATTAATATTAATATTACAACTCGAACAGTTACTTATGTTAATTCCCTGAGAAGTAATTGCGGAGGTATTCAGTTTAACTGCAATATTATCGTCGACGGCATCTGATGACACTGATGTCAAGGTAGAAGGGTTCTCTGAAGCAATTTCAGCATTAGAAGAGGTACTGGTACTGGGAAGAATTCTCTCAGCAATTTTATTTTTATTTGTAATAGAATCCTCGATGTAACCCTTAGCAACGGGTGAGGATTTCCATCCACCATGTCGTTTTATTGTAATTAAATTAGCTGCCGAATCTGCTAACAAAGATTTCGAAGATCTTCGGAAACAACTGCGTCGGATCAGGCACTTTCAGAAATTCGGCAATATTAGTAGGAATCTTCCCAAAAGTATTTATCCCAACAGGTTGAACAGTACATTTTTTGTCGTTAACGTAACTTAGAAAAAAGCGACGGTGGGTAACGGCGGCTGGTCGTAATGCAGCATATTTATGGTAATAATTCATGTAGTTTCCAACGATACAAAAACTACGACGAACGTTGGTTTTAGTCTCTAAAATTTGAATCAATAAGGAGTTTCCTGATTTTTCAATATCATCCAATGTTAATTTACAAAACTCTTCACGACGGCATGCTCCAAATAAACCAAAAATTGATGCAACTTTTATCATTAGATATTTGGTGTCTGGAGCTTCATTCAAAAATGTATTAACTTGTTCGTTAGTAAATATTCTCGATTTTTTTTAGCCGGTATCCTACACTTCTTCGTTTTAAAAACGCTATTAGCTTGTAATACTTGCTTATATCCACGTTGTTCTTAATTTGCAAACTAGTTTTTATCATAGAGAAATTAGACCACAGTGTTGACACCTTCCATAACTTAGATTTTTCTCCGAAGTAAGCCAAAAGTATATTTTCAGTAAACTTGTCTGCTACTTTCTTCATTTTACACTATTCAATTTACGATAAATTCAAAATCTTTTATATGCTATATTATATTGTTGCCGCTATTTCTGGGGCAACAGAGTTGCCGTGACGGTTAAAAGATTCCAATTCAAAAATCCAAGTCCGAGCGTTTTTGCTAAAAATTTGGTACGATTTTATAGAATTTGTTCCTTTCATATTGAACGCATTGTATAATGTATTTTATACAATTTACAAATGGCACAGAGTAATTTTTTCTGAAGGAACATTAATAAAATACCTGTTACTTCCTTTCCAATCCATTAAAGTTACTAATGAACATGCTCCTCTTCCTTATCTAAGATATGCGTCAGCATTTTTTATTTTACCACAACATAGGCAGAAATTTATTTCTGTTCGTTCAGTTTTTGCCGACATGACTTGTCAATATTTATTGAAAAACAATTTTTGATATTTCGGGACAAATACAGGTGTCACATTTGTAGAAGAAAAATTAGTTGTACTAAACAGTGAGGTTTTAAAAAAAAAAATAATATAATAATCAACATACAAAGTTTTTTCTTTAATTTGCGTTTGCACATGTATTTATCTATCATGATAGCCAATATGGAAGGATATCGTCCTTATTCTCTTATGAATCGAGAATCGATCCGCTCGATTCTCAAATCATTAGAATAATTTCCAGTGAGAAAATAGCTTTTGTCTCCATCTTCCTTTTTCATTATGTATATTTTCATTTATGTTGTTTCCCTAATCTATTCTCCCGACTAGAGAATTATCGGGATGGAAAGATATATACTTCATAAGAAAACTATCATTTCCTTACGACAAATCATTCTCACGATTCAAGAATTGAGATCGTCAAATTAGATGCTAAAATACATCAATTTGTTAACGTTAATAAAAATTTATAATTAGAGCCCGTAGCTCGGATGACATTGACGTAAAAATCTACTACAAAATTATAAAAATTTTTATCGCTTCTTGTAGTTTATTGCTACAGTTGTTCTATTCTAACAGCGCTGGATTTACTGAGGGAAGTGCTACTGTCACTGACACTAAATTTGCAAACCCATCTGGACAACACTGTGCATACTGTGTAACCACTCCGGTCACTGCATTAAATTCATTACATTACTGATCATAATAGCCACAAAAATAAGAATAAAAAACACATGTGTAGTAATTATATACTTTCGTGACCATGACAGGGTAATATTGTACCTTTGACACTTGAGTTAGGCACCATTAAATGTTAACTCGGGATACTCACAAATCCAAGATTGTACCGTATGAACCATAAGCAGTGATCTCACCATATTTTACTAATTATCGCAACAGTGTTAAACCCGGCTAATATTCGACACATACTGAAGTGATAAGGCTGGGCTGAAAGTTCAGATAAGGATGGGTTATTTCTGGTACATGTAGATACTGGAGAGGTTGCAGCGTATTACGTATAAGGAGAGACCAGATTTAGATCGAGCATAGCAAAAACTAATATTTAGGATTTGCAATATTTATTACTTTACATTGCACTTTGTTAAATTTTGCTGTAAATATTAAGCCAAGGCATAAATAATATTACATAATACGACCAATTACCTTTCACTCGTCTCGAGGGTCAGGGATACTTTTTTCT
This sequence comes from Rhamnusium bicolor, assembly GCA_029963845.1. NCBI lineage: Eukaryota > Metazoa > Arthropoda > Insecta > Coleoptera > Cerambycidae > Rhamnusium > Rhamnusium bicolor. Next base: position 190,428 of record JANEYF010001659.1, read on the forward strand.
CTGTTGAAAAACATCTCAATTAACGCATGGATTCTTACTATGGTTTATATAATAAAACCTTTGTATTTAACGATGTTTGAGCTTGTGTAGCAATAATTGTTAGTGGCCGATGTTTTTAAATGCAACTTTGCAAAAGTATTAGAAAACTGCTTTTTTATGATTATAACTGATAATAAAATAGTTTACTAATAATTACGATGGCATGGAAAGCTCACTGTATATCATCATCATTAATTAGTATTGTGTAATTCAGAATCCCTCTCTGGAAATGTCATCCGAGTTATGGTCTCTAGTTATAATCTATCGGATAAATTCCAAGTTTGTAAGTTTTAACATGATTCATCGCACTGTATTAGCTGTTTTTTGCCTGTGGTGCCCTGGTTATAATGAGACTCTTCAATTGCTAATTGCCGTTCACAAAAAATTTTAATTTTATAGTCCAGTCTTTTTTTTTGTTTTTTCACTTTATACTTTTACTTCCTCACCATTCAAAGTGAGGAAGGTATAAAAAAAAATTGAAAATTTTTATTGAATTTCTGGGCGAATCTCGACGAATTATGACGATACACAAAATTTCAGACAGAAAAAATTTTCTGTCTGTGTGTGTGTGTCTGTGTGTGTGTGTGTGTGTGTGTGTGTGTGTGTGTGTGTGTGTGTGTGTGTGCGTGTGCGTGTGCGTGTGCGTGTGCGTGTGCGTGTGTGTATGTGTGTATGTGTGTGTCTGTGTGGTTTGCGATAGCAACTACAGGTTTTGAGATAAAGCTTGCAAATTTGGTACACACATTTTAGAGGTCACGGAAGGGATCAAATTCGTTGATGAACAAAATCGTTCCCCCTGGTACGGGGTCTACCGGGCCGCAACATTTCTAACTTTACAAAAAAAACCGCTGCCAATTACTTGGGGATCAGAACTTCCTCACCGTAGTAAAACTCGACGTATGGTGGAGTTTGTAATAAAAGTAATTTTTGACGTTTCAAAAAAATTCACTTTGACGTTTCAAAAAAAGTCACATTTTAACGTTTCAAAAAAGTCACATTGGTGGAATGTCACTAATATTTTTTTTAGACATTGGGACCGATTTTGCTCATCATCGAACTCAATCTCTTCCTTGACCTCCAGAATGTGTGTACCAAATTTGAAAGCACAGACAGACATTTTTTTCTGTCTGAAATTTTGTGTATAGTCATAATTCGTCGAGATTCGTCCAGAAATGCAATAAGAATTTTCAAAATTTTTTTCACGAATATATAACTTCTTCACTTTCAGGTGTGAGGAAGTAATTTATTCGTGACGAAAGATTATAAATCAGTTCTGTTATACAAACCCATTATAATATTGTGTTTAAATGTTTAAATAAAGCTGTAAATTAACATTTTGTAAACATTTTGGCAAAACACCATAAAATTTTAATTTTGATTGACACTTCTTAAAATTCTTTTGAAAATTTTAGTGACAATCCACCAATGTGACTTTCTTAAAACGTCAAAAATTACTTATATTACAAACTCCACCACACATCGAGTTTTACTACGGCGGTTTGATATTTTTATTTTATAGGCTCATTTAGCATTATTTTTTATTGCATATTCTGAAAGTTTCACTGTGTTTAGCAAGTGCGACGGGCGTACAGTTGAGCCGTTTATCAAAATTTATTATGGTATTTAGAGGATAACTGTTTTCGTATTTTGTTAGTGGTAATACTTACTGTAAAATGAACAATAAAAACTATAAATAATGTGCAGCTCCCAGTTCTCAAATACAAAACTACTACTGTGATAACGCCAGATAAAGCATTTATTTATTTTTAAATAAGTCGGAGTAAGGTCGGAAGAAATGAGAAAGCCTAGTCTTAATTAGTTGACGTTTCGTATATTCTGACACATCCTCTCAGGATTATTTAAATTAAGTTTTCTTTGTACACTTGATTTCAAAAAAAAACTGATACAACTTTTGTAATCGAAAATCTTAATAGTTTAGTTGTGTGCATATGTCTGTAAATAGGGCTGGCCAGGCATGTCGAGAGGGGGGTGGAGAAGAGGTGATTTACCCTGAGTTTTTTGGAGGAGATCGGTTTTCTTTGTGTTTTTAAACTTATTAAACCTTTCTCTTTTATTTTATTCAAATGGAATTTTAAAAAATAATTAGAAAATAACTTTTTCAAAACATTTTCAAGCCTGCCATATTATTGTTTAAAAAAATAATATTTGTTACGGATAATTCTACTAATGGCTGTAATTAAAATACTAACTGAATAATGATAATTCTAATTTTAAAATAAGAACACAAAAAATACCACTTGAGATTAAAAAAAATGTAAACAATGCAAACTGAACATAAAAATACAATAAAAAAATAAAATAAATGAACTTCAATTACGTAATACAGAATTAACTAATATTTTGTCATTGCTCCATTAGCGTCTAAAATTGCCTGAAGTCTTGCAGGCATGGACAAAATCAGATTTCTTGCAGGGTCAACTTCTTGCGACAAGTTCTTCCAAGCGTCTTCAATTATCCCTTCCAATTCTTGGGCATTATTTGGATGGTCATTTAATTTTCTTATGTTTCACCATTAGTCCCCATACATTTTCAATTGGATTTAAATCCGGACTTTTAGATGGCCACGGTAACAACTCTATGTTTTTATTAAGAAACCATTGCCTGACACGATGGGTCGTATGTATGGAGCAGTTGTCTTGTTGGAAAATAAAATTATTTTCCGGAAACACCTCTATTACTGACGGCAACATAATATTGTCTAATATTTCAATATATTTACTGAAATTGAGATGACCACCACTGTTCCAACACACACCTAACCCATTTAGGCTCATCCAAGTCCAGACATTGACTGAAAACCTTCCTGATATTTGTGGATCGAAAGTATATTTTTCGTCATATCTAGTGGAAGGGGGCCTATATACGCGAACATGTCCATCGTTACCGGATTTAAAAACCTTTTCGTCAGAAAAGACAACTTGTCCCCAGAAGTTTTCATCATTGATTATATAGTTGAATGCAAAAATAATCCTACCCTGCTTCTTTTCTTCTGAAAGTTTGTATTTTTTAGTCGCTGAACAACTCTTCAAATCGCTTTGTAGTTTTATTCTTCTGCAAGCAGTAGATACCGATGCAGGGAAATTTGTCTCTGAAATTGCATTTACTGCAGTCTGAAAAGGGTTTTCTATTAGGTAATTTATAAGATTTTCATCTTCTTGATTATTGCTCTTTCTGGGCCTACCGGAACCAACTTTACGGGATACCGTTTGGTTGGTTTCCCATTGTTTTTTAACACTCATTATCGTGGTTTTACTCACATTGTATTCATCAGCAAGTCTTCTTATGGACCAACCATCTTCAATTTTAGAAACAATTCGAAATTTTTGAATATCTATTAGATGTCGAACCATTTTTAATAATGACGCCACTGATTAACGTCAAAGTGACATTTGTAAGATTATTAATATCAATCAAAGAACGAATGATTTACATAGCTAAAAGAAAGTGTACCAGTTTTTATCGAAATCAACTGTACAAGTATATATTTTCTAAAAACTTAAATATAAACATGAACAATAAATAAATATAATCAAGAACAATACGAATAAACATCATTGACTAGAATGAAAAGTTTATTTCTAGTTGTGTTGTGTGGATCATTTTAATGCAAGTTTTCTTAAATTTTAAGTAGAGATAAATTTAAATTATTTTTAGGTTGAAGAAGATATGGACAATTACATATATTTCAAGTTAATGAAAAATGTGGCAATTAAATTAAGACCTGATGTTGCTCCACATATCCTTGTTTGTCAGAAAAACCAAAAATGTTTGTATAGTGTTAGTCTTCGAACAGAATTTTTAAAAAGTCAAAGGCAAACGGTATTAGCTTCCACTTCTGGCGAATTAGAAGAATTTGCTTATATATAATTATTAATTACATACATTGTTAAAGGCACAGAATATTAAACTACTTAAAAATAGTGTCGTCACTATAAATGTGTCCGCCATATACTAATTCAGTGTATTTCTTGTGGGCGATCTTAACTAAAAGGATCTGTTGACGTCACTCTGGTGTGCTCGGCCGTACAATTTCTTGTGGGCGAACTTAACTAATAGGATCTATTGACGTCACTCTGGCTTGCTCGGCCGCACAATGCATTTGATTATTCAAATTGCAAATATTTTCCTGAACTTTCGTTCAATCGGCTTTTTTGAGACAATTTATGAAATTTAAAAAAAAAAAGGGAAAATAATATTTCACTAAATGAGTCAATTACTCCAAAATCACCAACTTGCCAACCAACAAAATGGTTGACGGAGGATTTCGAAATTTTACTCAATACAACTTAGTTTTTCAGTTATCTCAAATATGGAAGATAAGTCCAGTGTTGTCCAGAATGCTTTTAAAAATAACTATATGATACATATTAGCAATTTAATGTTAATAAGTGACATAACAAATAATAAAGATAACGATAAAGCTAGCGGGGCTGAAAAACAAAATAAAAGAGGGTTATTGCCATATCTCCAAAAAACATCTATGCAGCTATGGATACATGTTTCGTAGTTATTGCTCCTCATCCGCGTAGGGTAGCTAAGGAATTGGATCTAGGATGAGATGAATCAAGAACAAAAACTAACACAAGGCTGGAAAGTACAGTACACAGTACTTAATTGGTGCCTTCATGTTCCCATCTGCCACATTTGGGGCCTCAATGAGCATAGTTACATTAACAAATTATGACAGACTAGATGCTTTTAAAAATTTAGAGATTAAAAGATTTAAAAGTAAAATGAACAGTGGCAAAGAGTTCGTCTGGACATCCCGATTAGATGGCTTTATTGATTAGTGAGTCACGGTTCTTCGAATTTGTAACCACCAGATAATGTCAACTTAGTTGGCGAAACTCCTATCATATGTAGTGTAGTATCTTGATGTTTGTGGAAATTACTTCGATGTTAATGTCATATCAAAGATTCCAATTTATTTAACTTGCTGAACAATCCATACAAATGTCTAAATAATTAATTATCACCGTCGTTCGATAATGTCAATAATAATTCATGTCACATATTTCAATAATTTCTTCTTATTGACATTGACATTTTGGTAACTAAATTAGTCATTTCAAATATCAAACTGCGAAATTTATCTAAACCCCATTTTATGAGGTCAAATGTGTAAAAGTTTCAGTTTACATCAGCTTTATTTAAGTACTTGGAAAATCTATTTTATGGGCTTGATATAGTAGGCATGATTTATAATCTTTCATCACGAATACAGTTTTTTGTAAAGACAAATACAAAAAAGTTTGAGTTCCATGGACTTCCTTTCAGTTGGCCAATATTGCTCATCAACGAATTTATCATTGTCTTTGGCCTTTAGAACACGTATACCAAATTTGAAAGCTTTATCTCATAAACTGTGGCTGTTATCGCGATACAACAGACATGCAGACAATTTTTTTGGGAAACCAACCAAACGGTATCCCGTAAAGTTGGTTCCGGTAGGCCCAGAAAGAGCAATAATCAAGAAGATGAAAATCTTATAAATTACCTAATAGAAAACCCTTTTCAGACTGCAATTTCAGAGACAAATTTCCCTGCTTCGGTATCTACTGCTTGCAGAAGAATAAAACTACAAAGCGACTTGAAGAGTTGTTCAGCGACTAAAAAATACAAATTTTCAGAAGAAAAGAAGCAGGGTAGGATTATTTTTGCACTCAACTATATAATCAATGATGAAAACTTCTGGGGACAAGTTGTCTTTTCTGACGAAAAGATTTTTGAATCCTTTAACGATGGACATGTTCGCGTATATAGGCCTCCTTCCACTAGATACGACGAAAAATATACTTTCGATCCACAAATATCAGGAAGGTTTTCAGTCAATGTCTGGGCTTGGATGAGCCTAAATGGGTTATGTGTGTATTGGAACAGTGGTGGTCATCTCAATTCCATTAAATATATTGAAATATTAGACAACATTATGTTGCCGTCAGTAATAGAGATGTTTCCGGAAAATAATTTTATTTTCTAACAAGACAACTGCTCCATACATACGGCTCATCGTGTCAGGCAATGGTTTCTTAATAAAAACATAGAGTTGTTACAGTGGCCATCTAAAAGTCTGGATTTAAATCCAATTGAAAATGTATGTGGACTAATGGTGAAACATATAAGAAAATTAAATAATAACCATCCAAATAATGCCCAAGAATTGGAAGGGATAATTGAAAACGTTTGGGAGAACGCAAGAATTTGACCTTGCAAGAAATCTGATTTTGTCCATGCCTGCAAGACTTCAGGCAGTTTTAGACGCTAATGGAGCAATGACAAAATATTAGTTAATTCGATATTACGTAATTGAAGTTCATTTATTTTATTTTTTATTGTATTTTTATGTTCAGTTTGCATTGTTTACATTTTTTTTAATCTCAAGTGGTATTTTTGTGTTCTTATTTTAATATATAGAATTATCATTATTCAGTTAGTATTTTAATTACAACCATTAGTAGAATTATCCGTAACAAATATTATTTGTTTAAACAATAATATGGTAGGCTTGAAAATGTTTTGAAAAAGTTATTTTTTAATTATTTTTTAAAATTCCATTTGAATAAAATAAAAAGAGAAAGGTTTAATAAGTTTAAAAACACAAAGAAAACCGATCTCCTCCAAAAAACCCAGGTCCGGGGTAAATCACCTCTTCTCCACCCCCCTCTCGACATGCCTGGCCAGCCCTATTTACAGACATATGCACACAACTAAACTATTAAGATTTTCGATTACAAGAGTTGTACCAGTTTTTTCTTAAATCAAGTGTACCACATTCACCAAATTTAATGTGTCACCTAAAATGTTGCTGAAAATTTGGGAATTAGTATTTTTTGACACGCACGCACGCACGCACCCGGACGCACCTACACACACCTACACCAACCCATCCTCCCACCTACACTTACCCTTCCACCCATAAAACTCATGAAAATGTGTATTTTACATTTCACATGATTCGAAGTGATGTGGTGGAACAGGGCTCACAAACAAACCCATATTAGTCAAAGGGTTAC